>PISW01006789.1:0-102124 GCA_004023785.1 Mungos mungo
TGCCACTTCAGATAGCTGTGAAATTAGGTGATTAACTAGCTGTTACTTAACCTTCTAATTTCTGTATAAGTCCAATTACATGAAATAGAAGTTGGGGTTTTGATTTTTTACTTTGCTTTTCTGTTTGGAGTGTCATTGTAACTATTGTATTGTAAATGATGGAAAATAATTGCATATGTTAAAAAAATAAATTGTGTTATATTCAAAAAAAGAAAAAAATAAAAGACAAAATATCACCAAATAAATAAATAAATAAATAAATGTACAATGGAACAGCATAAATTTTAGGAAAAAATGGGAATCAGAATGGGGTCAGGCAAGACAAAAATGGAAACTGAAGAAAATGTAGCAATGCCTTTAAATATTCTTTGTGAAATGATTTCCATGTTAATACCCAAACTACTTAATCCAAGTAATCAATTATATGCTAACAGAGAAAGAAGACATTTTCAAATATGCAAGATCTCAAAAAATGTACCTCCTGTGCACCAGGAAACAGAGAATCCAATATGGAAAATTTCCAAAATGATGAAGGAAGGCATTGTGATGTCAGTAGTACAGCAGTTTTTGAGAACAGTTAGTCCATACTGGAACTGATAACAGATCAACAGATGATGGATATTTGAACCTAAAGATTATCTGACATTTTGAATATCAGGTACACATTTCTGGTGGAGATATTAGGGAGGTATTATTAGTGGTAAGTATAGAGTTAATTATGTGAATGACAAAAAACAATAATTATTAATTTCCTAAAAAAGACAAAACAAAATAAATTGTTCAAAAGTAGAAATGGAATCAGATCACACATATCATTATATGGTTCAGTTAAGATTAATATCTGTTTAGTCCTAATATCTGATTGTCTTTTTAAAAATGAGCAGATGATCAGAGGGGAAGAGGGCTAAATCTTCGTCTCCCTTACTTAGAAATCAATGAGTAATTTCTCAAACTAGAAAATCAAGAAAAGATAACATTTTACATGTTATTTAGAAATTAAAAGATGAACACCAGAAGAAATAACTGAAAACTATGAAGCGATTGCCAATGAAGAGGCAGAACTAGGGGTTGACAAGGCTGAGCCAGAGGTCTTCTTATTTCCAGTATAAGCCCATTAACTTTTCAAAATGATGTGTACACACATATTTAACACACAAAAAAAGTTAGATAGAAAGAAAAAATGGGAAATGGCTTTATATATTTAGATGACTTTAAAAGTCATTTTTATCTTATCGAGCATGATTGTATCTACCTATATTTGAACATTTATGTATAATTTACATATATAAAATGTCAGCAGTCTACAGAAAAATGCTTTATGTGTGTACGTACTGGATTTTCACAACTCTGGCAATAACGGCTTCAGCTTCCCAAGAATCCAGAGCCCATTAGTTTCAAGGCATTATTTTAAATCTTAAATTTTGACTCAGTGGGGTCTAACTGAAAAGGACTATAGTGACTGCTCACAGAAAAAAACGGGTTATGAAACACACAGTTTCTTATTTTTTGTGATTAATGAAATATATTATAAAAATGGTACTTCCTGGGGAGAGAGTAATAAACAAAATCTATGGTAATGAAGGTGATGATTTCCAGAGCATTTCTGTGTGAAAGACATAAAGCCCTAAAATCAACCCAATCGTTTTCCATCCCACTTCCAAGAATAAAGGAGACTAGCTCAGAAACAAACAAAAAAATACACCCAGAGGTGTTTTCTTTTCTTTGTGCAAAGAACAAACCTGAAAAATTACCTGCTCTGTAGAGTAGCTAATTATCTATCGTGTTGCTAAGGCATTTAATTGCATAGATTATGCAACATCATGTTAGCTAATCTCCTTGAGGAAACAAGAGTACAATTTAAGACCAACTTTCACCACCTTCTTTTTCAAACTTACTATAAAGATTGCCAGTATGGACATACCCATTCAAATGAAAAAAACAAAACATCTGATTCTGCCATGCCTGTCAGATACTATTACTATTACTAAAGATGTTAAGACCAGAAAATACAAATGCATTTAATATTAAGAAGACATGTCCCCAGAATTTTTTTTTACTTTGACAATTGCCCTGTAATTGAATTAGAGGTATAAATGTCTAAAATTATATTTCTAGGGTTCTCAGAAAACTTTCTTCTTCACATTTTCTACTGCCCTGTTAAAAAGTTACCATTAAGCAAGCATGCTTAATTAACATTAACACCCTCCAACACGCATAGGCTGGGCCATATACCAATTTTTCAATGATAAACAAGACTTTTCTTCACCGCTAAAAAGCTTTCACTCTCACAAGGAAGAAAAATGAAAAGCCATAATTGCAAACTGTGGCATATTCATACAATGGAATGCTACTGCAGTTAGTGGAATACCTTGTGGCTACACAAAACAACATGAATACACCTCAGGAACATAATATTAAGAGGAAAAAAATAAGTGCAGGAGATTAGCATAGTGATTCCATTTATATAAGACTAGAAAATACATAAAACAAATACCTTTTGTTTACATTTACAAACATAAGTGAAAAACTATAAAGAAAAGTAAGAACGATAAGCATAAAATTCAGAAATGATTTCCTCTGCACATAGCCAAAACCTCTCTCAATGATCTTTTCTCATACTCAACAATCTACCATGGCTCCCCACTGAATCTGACAGATTTCTATCACTTCAGCCAGAGAAGTCCTCACTACCTCAAAGGTGATAGCAATTTTCTCTTTTTTAAATTGGACAGAGGATATGATGGCATACAATGATGTTTGATTCATTTTCTTTACATCTTTCAAATATTTTAGAAATATTCCATAAATAATTTAAAAATTAGTGGTAAAAAGGGGAAAGCACTGTGAAATAATCAGGAAATCATGAGCAATCTGGAATCAAGAGACACTGTTGATTCTGCTTTCTGTGGGAAACATTTTCTTTCCAGGAGAAAAGTTTCAATCTATTGACTCTTTTGCATCCTGTCCTTAGTTCTCATGGATCCTTCTCTCCTGTCAGGCTCTGCCACAGGATGTCCTTTAAACCACTGGCCTTTGTGACCTTTGAGTCACTCTAGAGACCGTAAGTTGTTGCTCATTTAACAGGTTGGTGGCCCTTCTTAGGTGGATAACATTTCTTTGGATATGTTATCACCAATTTGAGTTCCTAAAAAAGGATAATCACTTCTTTTAATGAAGCGTCAACTATGTGATGCATCAAATGAAAGCAAAAGATTTCTCAGGTCTTATACATCCAACCTGTAATGGTTAAAACTAACTTTGCAATACAATTCTTCCCATTGATGTGTTGGCAATTAAGTTTAATGTAAAATATGGGTTTGAAAGTAGATTCTCAGTTTGGATTCGGCTTCCTGGGGCTTTTATTTGTCTCTCGAGTGTAACTTGCCTCCATTTACCAGGATTAAAAAAAATGAAATGATAAATGGCTCCTTAAAAGTTCTGCTGAATGAAATTAATATTCATGAAAATTACTATTAAATGTCAGTCTTGTTCTTATCCTGCGGTTCCAACACCTGCGAAAATCCTACAACTCTCATAGGTAGGCTCTCTGCAATTAATACTTTCTGGCACGAAAATCATTCCTCAAATCCAATCAAAGCTATTTTATAGCAAAATGATTCCAAGGAAACCCAAGAGAGTAGTTTTAGAGCAATTCAGACCTCCTGAAGGGAATGCAGTACAAGTAATGGATTTCTTACATTGATTTGTAGGTTGCCAATTTGGCCATATCAAAACACAAACCGTAGGAACATATCTGTACAAGAGAAGATCAAACTAAGCATCACTATGCTGCACATACATACTATATATAACATACCAGGCTGTGGTTTAGAATGAGACGGAGACTTCATTACGAAAAAAAGTGGGTGGATGTTTAAAGCCTCAAGCTCTTAAAACATCAGAAATAATTACATACCGTGTCCTCAGACCATGGAAAAATATCATTCTTTAACTAGCAGTAAGTTCTGTGGGTGAATTAAAATCATCCTGCCCCACTCTCTTCCATGCATAGCTTCTTCCTGCTACTCACTTAGTGTTTGTATGAGCATAATCAGTTCTTCCTGTAGATTGATGATGAAGGTTTCCAGGATGGAACTTAGAGAGTTTTCCTTAAAATTTTTTTAATGTTTTATTTATTTTTGATACAGAGAGAGACAGAGCATGAGAGGGGGAGGGGCAGAGAGAGAAGGAGACACAGAACCAGAAGCAGGCTCCAGGCTCTGAGCTAGATGTCAGCACAGAGCCTGACAGGGGGCTCGAACCCACGAACGTGAGATCTGACCTGAGCCAAAGTCGGAGGCTTAACCGACTGAGCCACCCAGGAGCCCCTAGAGAGTTTTCCTTAAAAAATAACAATGCAAATATAATAAAAAGCAAAATGAGATTTGACTATAGGCTTGAATATATTGAGAAACATAGGAAATGCTTAAAGCATATTTGAGCATAATCTCAAATAAAACCACAGATCTGTATTTAAAATGCGTTTTAAATACATCTTTATGATAAAAAGTGAAAACTGATGGGGTACCTCGGTGGCTCAGATGGTTAAGCATCCAACTTCGGCTCAGGTCATGATCTCATAGTTCATGGGTTCAAACCCTGCTTTGGGCTCTGTGCTGACAACTCAGAGCCTAAAGCCTACCTCTGATTCTGCATCTCCCTCTCTCTCTGCCCCTCCTGGCTCGCGTTCTCTCTCTCTCTGCCTCTCAAAAATAAATAAATGTTAAAATTTTTTTCAAAAGTGAAAACTGCTAAAGACATGGCTCATTCTATATTGCTTTATAATTATGACCAGTTAGAATTTTCTATTTGATTTTTTTCAAAATCAAAACAGAACTATGGCAATGACATTTCCAGATTCTAATTTCTTTAACAGTTTATTATTTCTCCTTCACATAGAACTATTTATTAGGTAGCCAGATTGTGGGTGGGGGTGGGGGTGCTAAAAACAATGCTTTTGTAAAAAAAAAAAAAAAAAGTTTGCAAAGCAACAAAACCAGATGAAAATTTGAGCAGGTTTTGTTGGGTTGTTGCGTATGCCCTCAGTAGGGAAACGATGACAGTCCCATGCCATCCCATATTGTATTTTTCCCAGGGAAGGAAGTGCAAAGTTGACAGAGTGTAGAGGGCAAGTTAGGAAGGAAGATTCTGCACTGGAACATCATTTGTGTTATTTTGGGGTGGTGTGCAAGGACTCTGTGCCAGAGTAAATAAATAAGCTAGTGTATACCAAGTTCAACAGTCAAAGGACCATCCCAAGCCCACTGTCTTCATGGCTTAGTGAGTGTTGCACAGGTGGCCTGCAAGATGGGCTCTGGGTCAGCATGGAGAGAGGAGGGGAAGGGCAGAATAAAGGGTACGATCTTCTTAAGGGATATCGCATAGCTCTTATCCCAGTGGTGTGCTGTTCAAGGCTCTCCTTGGTCTGACCACAGCCTCGATTGCCCTGTAGATGTTCTACGTGGCATACAGTCCACTCTCACAGACTGTCACACTACACATGCCCCCAGAGCCTGCACTGTCACAACTTAGGACTAAGCAGAACTGAATCAGTAGGAGCTATGTAAAACACACATGCAGAAAGCAAATGATGAAAGACTGCACACTAACTGTTAAAAAGTAGTCACTTTTCAGAGATTTTATGCTGCTTTTTCGCCAGGTATTGTTAAGTGAACATGCATTTTGTTTATTTTGTAAGCAGAAATATCATTATTTGTAAAAAGTTTCTCTGAACATAGAAAAACGTTTTTCTGGGGAGCCTGGCTGGCTCAGTCAGTTGAACATCTGACTTCAGCTCAGGTCATGATCTCATGGTTTGTGGGTTCAAGTCCTGCATCAGGCTCTGTGCTGACAGTTCAGAGCCTGGAGCCTGCTTCAGATTCTGTCTCCCTTTCTCTCTGACCCTCCTCTGCTTGCATTGTTTCTTCTGTCTCTCAAAAATAAATAAAAAACATTAAAAGTTTTATAAAAAGAAAAATGTTTTTCTTTCTGTCCACATGTTCAAGCATTTCGTATCTTTTTCTTACAAAGCGTAGAATATAACAGACAGAGCTAGCAACTGAGTTTTCTATTTTCTGTTTCTTTAGTTGACCATAACCATCCTTGCTTTTTCAGATAGAAAAAATTATACAGCAATAATTTTATATTTTTTACTACAGACTGTGGATGGTAGCAAGGGGTGGGGGTAGGGAAGAATTATCTCTTAATAGCAAAGGTTTTTGATCTTTCGTTTTGTTTCATTTTGTTTTTTGTCTATTTCACTAAGAATTGAATCAGATCATCTGGAAGGGCTCTTCTGGTGGTGAAATTCTATGATTCTATGATTCTAAGTTCATTTCTGTGTTCAATCTCAGTTACTAATTTCACTTGACACTTTGCATATATTTGAATATTTCTACTCGTCTGTCCTTGATTCAACTTTTTCATATAAACTCTGTCAAACTTTACTAGCACTGAATTAGTTCAACTTCTACAATATGTGGAAAGTCAGACAGTAAAACTGTCTGACGCATAAAAGCACTATGTTTAGTTGGCATAGAATGATATTAACTTGTCTTCTATTCTGAAATTGTGCTATTCAATAATTCTTCCATTTCTCTAGAACAGTCAACCTTGAAATTGTGATGTGTTGCAGGTTTTAGCGTTGTATACCGTCACATTATTCATGTTCTGACAAATTTATGAGAAGTCCGCTATGCTGTGGAGCAAATTCACAGAAACATCACATTGGAAGATGTGAATACTATAGAAATTATACCTTTGGGACAGCATGTATCCGCCCACAATGCATTTATTTAGAATTTATAAAAGGAAGACAAATGAGTATCTGAGGCATAGTTTAACTGCTTTTCAGAATCTAATTAGACAGCCACTAAGTGAAGAACCCAGGGGCAGCAGAATTGTATAAAATAAAGAGAATGTACATGGTAATTCTGTCCCAGGCTATGTTTCCTGTCTATCTTTCACAGCAAATAAATGGCCACAAAGTACACGAATGCTTTCTAATTTTAAGAATGTATTTGTCTTTGAGGTACCTGAGTGGCTCAGTTGGTTAAGCATCCAACTTTTGATTTTGGCTCAGGTCATGATCTCACGGTCTGTGAATCTGAGCCCTATTCAGCACAGAACTTGCTTGGGATTCTCTGTCTCCCTCTTTCTGTCCCTCCTCCATTTACTTTTTCTTTCTCAAAATTAAATACATAAACTTAAAAATAAGAGTGTCTTTTTCTTTCTTTTTTTAGGGGGGGTGGGGTGGGGATGAGGATGGGACAGAATGTATTTGTCTCTCACACCCTGTGGATACTTTCTCATAAAAACCAACACAAATCATTTCAAAATTTGTTCCTTTATTCTTATTTTTTAGGACAACAACAATAAAAAGGAAATACAATGTAAATTCCACAAAGGACACAAGCTGTTGGCCTCATGCTGCCTGGTATTCCCTATGATGAGCATAATTCCTGGGCATGGTTTGAATTAAAAAAGGAGTGAGTGAGTAAGTTAGGGAGTGAGGGAGTGATGAATAAATGAAAAAACAAACCAATCATAGAAATTTAGATGTGGAACCCATCTTAGGGATAAAATTCTCATATAAAGGTTTAGGTAAATCATACAAATAAATAACATTAAAGCCAGAATCAAAGCTGTGGACTCCCAATGTCTTTTCTCCTATGCTCTACTGTTCTTGCCTGTCTCTTCTTATTGTTAACTTACCTCAAATCCTGCGCATACATATAATGGATAAATACATGTTTGTTTTGGAACTTGTAACACAGAGAAAAAGTAGGTTGAATCATCTAGCTGGATTTTTTTTAATTTAATATGTTCTGAGTTCTATTTTGTACTGGGCATAGTACAGTAACAAGGGAGGTCTCTTTAAGGAGGTATGATGTGTATGTGTGTGTTTTCCCCACTACCATGCAATTCCACATCAGTTGAATATTCTATGGTTCAACTCAATTCGACAGCATCTACCTAGAGATAGTATCAGATCCCACAGGGGGGCCCCGTCCCACAAGACTTCTCTCCCTCCCAACCTCCATCAGATGCCAGTCAAGTCTAGTCACCTGTGCTTCTAATCCATCAGCTATTCACCAGAGGTTCCCACTATGCTCTCCTAAAGTCACCAGAGGTTCCCACTATGCTCTCCTAAAGTCTCAGGGGAAGTGCCTGGGAGATGTAAAGGATTAAGACAGCAATAGCTGGCAGTAAAACCTTCAGATGGCAAGTGGGAAATGAAGAAAGACACAGCAGGAAAAGCCTCAGCTCCACGAAGGCCTCTGCCAATCAACTGCGGTGCTCAGCACAGAAACGGCTGAGAGAGGACACTGAGCAAGTACGGTGGGACCATCGCTGTGCTCAGTCAGCATCTGGGGGCTGAGGAAGCAGGAAATAAAGTAGGAAAGTGAATCAAGGGGAGCAGAAAATTTCAATTTCACACATACACATGTATCAAGGAAATCCAGCTCTGGTGTTTTTTTTGTTTTTTGGGTTTTTTTTTTTTTTTTTTGCCACATGTAGATTCTAGAGCTCAGATGTGTCACATCCATTAATTTAGGAGTTCATTTCATTTTAAATAATGGAATTTTTCTTTTGTCTGCTATGTTTATAATTTTTAAAAGTTTTATTAAATTTCTTTTCATTGGAGATTAAGACTAAAACAAGAGTGAGGCTACAGGTGGAAGAAAAACACATAAACATATATGGGAAGCTGGAAAGAATGCAACTTTTAAAAATGAAAAAAGAAAAGGGAGAGAAAATACAAATCATGGTTATTGTATGGGTAATAGGCTGGAGTCAGGATACACCATCTAAAACTGACAAGCCAGAGAATGATGAAAAAGTAGGATTCAGGGGATGATTATTATAGAAAGTCTAAATGCAGTCCTTCTTAAATGACAAAAGAATTTATTTTAAAAAAGAGAGAGAAGACTAGTTAACTCTTCTTAGATAAGAAGTACTGTATATATAATATAATATATACAGTAATTAAAACCGAAAATTACAAGCATTAAATGATACCATTTTGCTAAGAATTGACACCAAACTGTCAGTTACATTAGCAGATGTTAAAGGGCTTACCTTGCCTATTAAAAGATTTTTAAATTAACTCAAAGAATAAAATTCAACACTATTCTATCAGTAAAAACACATCTAAAACAGAATGACTCACAAGGTAATAAAAAGGGACAGGCAAAGATGCACTGTGACAGGAATAAGCACAGGTGATTTCAGTAGTAGACGATGTAAAATTCAAGCCAGAAGTCATTTATTGAGACTAAGCTGTTATTTTATAATGGCTAATAGTACAATTTATAATAAAGACACACAAACTATTAATATCTACATACACAGAAAAAAACAGGAACCACCTATATAAAGCCAGAAATACAGGAGAAACAAGAAAAAATTAATATGACGCTAATGGTAAAAGACTTCAGGAAAGACCTACGGATCCGTGTCAAACACCACAGTATGCATCTTAATGTACATGAAATATGCACAAAAATTATTTTACCCGCATTAAATTTCCTGATTTTGATAGCTATACTATGGTTATGAAAATGAATCTTTGTTCATATGAAATGTACAATGATAGTATTAAGGGCTAAAATGTTATGATGAAGAAATGTGTAAAGTAAGTAAAGAATGAGAGTTTACTATTCTTTCATCTTGTAACTTGACATTGTTTCTAAAGGAAAAGTTCAAAAATACGGGTGGTTATTCTGACAGAGGCGTGCATTTGCTCAGTGGTTTGCTGCAGACGGATCCATCGTCCCACCTTCACCCAGGCTACGAAACTGAGGACCCAGCAGCCACCGCGCCAGGACAGCCAGACCCATTCTTCTCAGACGGCTGCAGTAAGGCAACAGTGACTTACGTTTTATGCTAAAACTTCTACACGTGCCTTAGGTTTCTGGGACTTAGAGGAGGTGTCAACAATAAAACAGATCCATCTACCCAGTATTAATTACCTTTCCCTTAAAGTGATCTTACATGCAAGAGCCAAATCTCAAGGTTTTATAACATGAAGAAGCAAGTTTCCATCCTTCTTTCTGGAAAGAATATTAAAGACTCTCATGGAGTGGAGAACACTGTAGGCATTTAGCAAGTGTCTCTTGATAACATAGATGATACCACATGAAGTTTTCATGATGAATAAGAGCCTCTAAGGATCAATAGGCAAGTTGTACCCTTCTGAGCATGCAGCAGTAGACCCCACCTAAGGCTAAGATTCCAGGGTCAGACTGCAGTCCTTGGAAAGGCAACTAACAAAACAAGACAGCAGAAAACAAATCTGAAATCCAGTTTGAGAAACTGGCACACAGGAAGACTGGAAGGAATACAGCTTGGGGAAATATAGGAGCACAGTGGTCCCAGGATTTCTAGATTCAAAGCCTGAATGTGAAGAAAGGATGATTAGAGAAAGAGAGGAGACAAAGGCTTCCTGAAGGAGACTAATGCTGAACCTGAATCAAAAGAACAACTTAAGTTTGATTAAATACTTGCTGTCAGAATACCTGGCTGAATATCTCTAAGAGTCAGAGGCCAGGGAAATAAAACATTGTAGCATTTTCTCTAAGTTTCTCTGATGAAACATTAATTTGAAAGGAAAATTTATTTCCAACAACATGTATATATCACCTATACCTTCTAAATTAGCATGTAATTGGGCATATTGTTCTCAGATAGCTATTTAATTCAAGTTAGTCTTAATTCCCCAAGGATGTCTTATGCTTTCTTTGTATGTCAACACAGATGATAGGGAAATCCTGGAATAACAAATAAATCTTTTTCTCTTAATGTTTATTTATTTTGACACAGAGAGAGAGTGAGAGAGAGAGAGCACACAAGTGAGGAGGAGAAGGGCAGAGAGGAGAGAGAATCCAAAGCAGTGTCCATGCTGTCAGTGCAGAGCCCAATATGGGGCTTGATCCCATGAATAATGACATCATGACCTGAGCCAAAATCAAGAGCCAGACGCTTAACCAACTGAGCCACACAGATACCCCAACAAATAAGCAGCCTACAGATATAGTTCTCATTATATCCATAAGCATACATAACACAGAATACTTCGAGTGAATGAAAAGTCTCTGTGTAAAATATTCCTATTTTCTACTAGAGACAAAATATAAATTTTTCTCTTTCCTCTTAATAAATAGCTTAATATTTATAGATTCCTTCTAGTTCTCCCAGCCAGACAGCAATTAACATTGTCAGAAATTCTAAGCAGTGATCATACCTAATATTTCATCTTGTTGGGTTACATAGAAATATATGCTCCTTTAGCGCTAACAGCAACTATCTCCTGGTAAACACACTGGACACAGTTAGAAAAATAGAAACAATATTTTTTATTAAATCAAGAGCCACCTTCTTGACTTAACTGAATAACTTCACAATTATCTTTTCACTGTCTCTGCCTTTGGCTCCAGGGTCCTCATCTCTAAAATAAGGAAGGAGAATAAACCTCTGAGGTGTCTTTCACCTGTAACATTCAGAGACTCTTCCTAAAGGGTAGAGATTCATGAACAAAAGCTTCAGACCATGGGTGAAATACAGAGGCCACCACAAATGGCTATAGCTGCAAAACAGGAAAATACTCACGCTCTAGGTAAGCAAAGCATACAGATGACTCTCTTAGATTGCTGCTACTCACGCTAGGTCATAATCATGAGAGGCAACTGTACATAAACTAGCCCTCCCAAAATAAAACTCACTATATTTCAGAATAACTTAAACATGTTTTAAACGTTTATTTATTCTTGAGAAAGGAGCCCATGAACCCCACCACCACACTCTAGTCCACTTTGGTAATTCTTCCCTTTTTTAAGTACTTAATCGTACCTCTCTTGGAGAACAAAATTTGCATCTTAAACTTTATCTTTTTTTTAAGTTTATGTATTTACTTTTAGAGAGAGAGAGAACACAAGCAGGAGTGGATCAGAGAGAGAGGGAGAGTAAATCCCAAGTAGGCTCCATGCTGTCAGTGCGGAGCCCAATCTGGGGTTGACCTCACAAACCATGAGATCATGACCTGAGCCAAAACCAAGACTCAGAGGCTTAACCAACTGAACCTCTCAGGGGCTCCAAGCTTTATCTTTAATGAAGGAGCATGGATGATGCTGAGGGTAGAGGGACAGAATTCAATCATTACCAGAAAACAAAAAGCAAATTACTATGGATGGACAGGATATTCTTTGAAATATAAAATTATACAAATAGATGGTCACAAATAATGAGCTAACTATCTCAATGTCTGGTTGATGAGTGGTGTCGACAGAAGTCAATCTATATTTTAAAGCTCCCAGATGATTCTAATATGGGATTAGAAAAAATTTTGTCTAGAAGAGGGTTGGTTTTCATGCCTTACTGTAAATTATAATCACCAAAAAATAACTTGTTTTTTAATGTGATTATTTGGAAAAATACCCATAGATTCTTATTGGTAGGTCTATCTGGGTTAGAATCTAGGTATCTGCATTTTGAATCAATTCTGTAGATGACACTCATTTCCATGATTTGGAAACCAGGACTTAAACATACATCCAGAAGGGAGCCTGGGCGGCTCAGTCAGTTTAGCATCTGACTTTGGCTCAGGTCATGATCTCACAGTTAGTAGGTTTAAGCCCCGCATCAGGCTCTGTGCTGACAGCTCAGAGCCTGGAGCCTGCTTTGGATTCTGTCTCCCTCTCTCTCTGCCCCTCCCCTGCTCATGCTCTATTTCTCTTTGTCTCAATAATAAATAACATTAAAAAAATTTTTTTTAATCTAGATCATCCTTTAAAAAGCAAAAACAAAAAAAACATACATCCAAAGAAATTCCTATCATATACAGATCATTTTCAAAACTCAGATTTTAATATATGTTTTATATTTACCCACTTGCTTACCATTTTGGTTTCTCTTTATTCCTTCATTTAGATCTAAATTTCAATCTGTTATCATTTCTCTTTAACCTGAAGGTCACCCTCAGCAAATGGAATTGTTTTCAGTCCAGAATGACTTAAAAACTAAAATATAACCATCTGAGGATAAACCCTTTGATTTAGAGAGGCCCTAGGCCACCCCACAATCACATTGGTAGCTCCAGATATAGGGAACTTAACAAATTCCAATGAGCAATTCCATCAGTTTGTAGAATATTGTGTTTAAGCACTGCCAACTTTCAAATTTATCCACATTATTTTTCTGTTACATAAGAAAAAAAGCAGTATATTCAGGAGCAAGTGTCTTTATTTTCTTGTTCCACGACATTATGTTATAAGTGGTAGAAAATCAGTAAGAAAAAGAAAACAGGAAAGGTGAAAAAGACCTGTGAAGCACGCATGCAGAGCACTCAGTCTGGGCTGATGGCTGGCTTTTTTTAATCTATTGGTCCAGTTTTCCTGGCTTTGTGTGTGTGTTGCTGGGTTACAACAGTATTCTTCGTGTAATCAACATAAAACCAACTGGCTGAGCAGGTTGTTCTCCATCAGTCAAAAAAAAAAAAAAAAAAAGGTTCATGCGATTAGAATTGAAATTTCTAATTAAGGATGTTTGTCAGATCTCTTATTTGAAAGACTTACTTTGATCATTAAAGGTCCTTGGGAAGTTAAGAGATTGAAGACAATTTAACTTTTCTTCATTGCAAAAACAAACATAAATATTGCAAGAATAAAAGAATGGCCAACTAGTGAGTAAAGCTATTTCTCATTAATTCTGAATCATTCGGTTATAAAACATAAATGTCAACCAGACATAAATTGGTTTGTGAGGCCTCTGGTGGCCTATATCCCCAATTTCACAGAGGAAAGAGAACTCTGAGCAAAAATACTTCTTCTCAACAAATTTCATCACAATGTTATATCATAATCTGTATCTCCTGGTAGATGATAGCCTATCTAATATAAAATACACATTGGATATGCTAATAATACAACAGTTTGACAGACAGTTACTGATAACAAGGCCAGGTGGTAATATGGGATAGTCTTAAAGCTGAAAAGAAGAAAACAGTTTGAGTCATGATTCTTAAACAAACTAGCATATCAAAACCCTGAGACTATTAACTTAAAAATGTTATCTTTCCAACTAGCCTTCCTTCTTTTCCTACCACCAACAAAGCTGAAATGCCCTGGGAAAGTGGGCATTTACAAGCTTCAGCACACATCACAATCACCAGAAGCACTTGTTAAAACACAGATTGCCTGACTCCACCCCACCTGTTTCTTATTCAGTAAGTTTGGGATAGAGCCTAAGAATCTGCATGTAGTACAAATTCGCAGATAATACTGATTCTGTTGGTTCAGGACCACACTTTAAGAATCATTGGCTTAAATAAACTAGGAATACAAAGGAGTAGTGATTTCATCCAAATTAAAAAATCTCGATATAGGGCAGAAAACTGTAAACTAACTGAAGTGAGAGAGGTCCAGGAGAAAATGCTGAGACTACAGAAAAATTAATGTGATGGATGTTTCCACACAAAACAGAAGTGTTTCTGGAAAATTACACTACTAGGTATTTTCCCAAAGAATACAAAAATACTGATTCAAATACTGATACTGTGCTGGGAGCCGCACCGGCCTCACTGGTTGACACAGTCACAGCGAGGAAATGGCAGATATTTGCACAGCTCCTGCCCGGGAAGCGAAACTGGTATCTCCTCTGCTGCTACTGGCTCATGTTGGGAATGAGCCTGCTGGTAGGGACCAGGCCTCACAATATTCCAAATCAGACCAATATTCTCCACACAGATACCTCATGAGAAAAAACATATTCCTACCCCTACAAAGGAGATTTTAGATGAAAGCACTGTAGATATTCATCAAAAGACTCTTCCAATAGGCCCCTGTAGATCCAAAACATAGACTAAAGAGGGGTTAAAAACACAAGAGTTACAATTAAATCTGACCCCCAGAAAAAGAGCCTAATTTAGATAAGGAACAGGTAAGGGCATGTTACTACATGTACCTTTACTAACTGATGATGAATGGCAGTCCCCTCCCCAAGGCCTACATTCTACAAGTACCTTCCCTTATACCAACATCTGTAATGAGGATGGAAAAAGGGTAGCTATAAATAAAAACCCAAGACAAAGGCTGACACATATAGGGCCCCCATGGTGCTTATGCATTTAGCATCAAAGAAAACAGTTTACACAAGCAAACCAGCTCAAGATACATTCTTCCTCTTGTGACCCAGACAGAATGACTCCTAGCCTATCTATATATAACTTAACCTATGACTTAATCTTAGCGTTACTGACTTAAACAAATGTGTATGTTATCCTGTTTTTCACTAAGAACATCCTGTTATTCTCTTAGTTGTAAGATTTACTCAACCTCCCTATGAATGGGGTAGTTCTGCAAGAATACTTCTGTAAAACCTGTTTCTGGGGGCGCCTGGGTGGCTCAGCCGGTTAAGCCTCCGACTTAGGCTCAGGTCAGATCTCACGTTCATGGGTTCGAGCCCTGCATTAAGCTCTGTGCTGACAGCTCAGAGCCTGGAGCCTGCTTCTGGTTCTGTGTCTCCTTCTCTCTCTGCCCCTCCCCCTCTCATGCTCTGTCTCTCTCTGTATCAAAAATAAATAAAACATTAAAAAAAAAAAACCAACCTGTTTCTGTATACTCTCTGCTGATCAAAGCATCTTATCACAGAGAATTACCCACTGTAAAAATTCCATCTTCTGATGTCATGTTTCGTTTGACCTATAAATAAAGACACCAAAACCAACAGGAAAGAGATGCCTGACCGGTGATCAGAAAGAACCTTGTGGCTCTCTCATCTCTTTTGCCAACACCGTTCATCCTTCAGGGACCCCTGGACCAGTTGGAGCTGGACGCCAGCAATAATGCACCTCGATGTTTATAGCAGCACTATCTACAATAGCCAAATTATGGAAAGAGCCCAGATGTTCATCAACTCATGAACTGATAAAGAAGATGTAGTATATATATATATATATATATATATATATACATATATATATATATATACACACACACACACATATACATATACATAATGGAATATTACTCAGCGATCAAAAATGAAAACTTTCCATTTGCAATGTGGATGGAGCTAGAGTGTATTATGCTAAGCAAAGTAAATCAGTTGGAGAAAGACAAATACCATATGATTTCACTCCTAAGTGGAAATTAAGAAAAAAAAGAGATGAACATAGAGGAAAGGAAAAAAAAAAATAAGGGAAGCAACACTCTATAGTGAAGAGTTAGAGATTCTTAACTACAGAGAACAAACTGAGGGTTGCTGGAGGGAGGTGGGTGAGGGAACGGTTAAAACTAAGGAGAGCACTGGTGATGAGCACCGGGTGTTATATGTAAGTGATGAATCACTAAGTTCTACTCCTGAAACCAATATTGCACTATATACTAACTAGCTAGAATTTAAGTAAAAATTTGAAACAGAACAAAGCAAAACAAAGCAAACAAAAAGAAGTGTTTCTAGAAAGATAGCTTAGTAAAAAGGTATTCGATCCTTGCCAGAGGCAAATGAAATCATAAGATTTGGGATTCCGCTGTATGTAAGCAAAACAGTTCTGACCTGAAGAAGACATATAAAGTATAATATTCCCCTGGGAAGAAGTGAAAGATAGCCAAAATAACTGGATATGAAGCTAAAAGGGGACAGTGAAAACCTGATTACTGTGCACCTGATTCCTTTATGAAACTGTGAAGCTACTCACTGGGGAGACAAGAAGACACCTGAAAAGATGAAACCTCATAACACCACCCAAATCCAGGTAACTAGTTAGAATTTAGTCATTGCAAAGTTGGCAGGAAATAAAGAAAAGAAAGAGAAAGGAGGCAGAAAGAGAGAGAAAGCAAGAAAGAAGAGTATGAATTCAATTTTTAAAAATGGGCAAAGGACCTAGATAGACATTTTCCCAAGGAAAATATTCAAAGGGCCATTAAAAAGTGCTCAGCATCACTATCAGGGAAATGCAAATCAATACCACAATAAGATACCACCTTACACTGTCAGAATGGCTAGAATTGGAAAAGACAAGGGTTGCCTGGCTGGCTCAGTCGGTGGAGCATGGGACTCTTAATCTCTCAGGGTTGTGAAACCCAGCCCCATGTGACTGGAGAAATTACTTTAAAAAAATCTTGAGGCTCCTGGTTGGCTTAGTTGGGTAATCATCCAACTCTTAATTTCAGCTCAGGTCACGAGCTCACACTTCCTGGGTTTGAGCCCTACATTGGGCTCTACACTGACAGCACAGGGCCTGCTTGGATTCTCTCTCTCTCTCTCTCTCTCTCTCTCTCTCTCTCTCTCTCTCTCCCTCTGTCCCTCTCTCTCTCTCCACCTCCCCATCTCTCTTCTGCTTATGTACTCACTCTCTCTCTTAAAATAAATAAATAAACTTTTAAAATTTTAAGTAAAATAAAATTGGGGTGCCTGGATGGCTCAGTCAGTTAAGCATCTGACTTCAGCTCAGGTCATGATCTCACAGTTTGTGGGTTCAAGCCCTGTGATGGGCTGTGTGCTGACAGCTCAGAGCCTGAAGCCTACTTTGGATTGTGTCTTCCTCTCTCTCTCTGCCCCTTCCCTGATGGCTGGCTGGTGCTCTCTCTCTATCAAAATTAAATAAAAACATTTATAAAATAAAAATTAAATTAAATTAAACAAATTCTTTAAAAAAAAAAAAGGACAATAACAGGTATTAGTGAGGAGTGCGGATGTGGAAAAAAAGAGAACCTTGTACAGTACTAGTGGTAATGTAAACTGATAGAGCCACCATGGAAAACAGTATGGAGGGTCCTCAACAAATTAGAAATAAAGCTACCATATGACCTAGCAATCCCACTTCTGGATATATAACTGAAGGAAATGAAATCACTGTATTGAAGAGGTATCTGTACCCTTATGTTCACAGCAGGATGATTTACAATAGCCAAGACATGGAAACAACCTGTTTATTAACAGATAAATAGGTAAATAAAATGTGATATTGATACTACTATATCAATAGTAGAATACTATACAGCCATAAAAAATAAAAATCTTGCTATTTGTGACAACATAGACGGGGCTTGAGGGCATATGCTATATAAGATAAAGATAAATACTATATGATTTCATGTATATACAGAGTCTAAAATAACCAAACTCATAGAGATCAAATTTGTGGATACCAGGGGGTGGACAAAATGGGTGAATGTAGTCAAAAGGTACAAACTTATGGTTATAAGGTAAATAAGTACTGAAGACGTATGTACAACATGAAGACTATAGTTAATAATACTGAATTATATATTTGGAAGTTACTAGAAAATAGATCTTAAAAGTTCTCACCACAAGGAAAAAAAAACTGTAACTATGAGGTGACGGATGTTAACTAAACTTATTGCGGTAATCTTTTTGCAAATATACATATATCAAATCATTAGGTACACCTTAAGTTTATATTATGTTATGTGTCAATTATATCTCCAGAAAACCAAAAAAACATTAATTTTGAAAATGGCATTCTGGATTTAATTTCACTTTTGAAAATTCTGATCTATTTAAATATTTTTTCTGAGCCTCTTTTCTGATTTGCAAAGCCTGAGAATCAAACTAAAAAAAATACCCCAAACTGGCAATTTTGTCCATTCTTTTAAATATTAGCTGCTAATGTCATAAACTTGGATGAGAGCATCCTGTTCAATGATGGTTGAATATTTTATAAATTGAAAAAATAAAACAAATACCTGCTGGAAGGAATGAAGGAGGGAAGGAGAGGGGGAAACAGAGGGGTGAGGAAGAGAGGAAAGAAAGAAGAAAAATAATTAAACTACTAGATGGAAGGAAGCTAATGTGACATTGTTGCTGCAAAGGGCCTAGGCTAGATGGAGTAGACTTGCTGGCTCTCACTGACATTTAGAGTGAGTCTCAATTCCATGAATCTGCTACTCAAAATTCCATCATTCTTGTAGGGAGGGTAATGAAGGATGAAGACAAGCCAAAGCCCTGACTCATCCCCTGCCAAATCTGTCCCCAGCTGGAAAGATAGATTGGGGAAATTACACATATAGATGTTATATTCCGAAGGAGTGTATGCTACATGAGTCTCTGGTTTGGACAGGAGTTATGTTAGAAACGAGACATCCAGATGGCCTGTTGTGGGCTTCCTACCAATTTGGCCTCTGCAACATGTCATTGAAGCAACACCAAAGTTACTTAGAAGGCTCTTTTAACACATTTTTCAAGAAACAGCCATATCAAAAGTACATGCAAAAAACAGGTGCCTGAGTGCAGTATAGTGTCAACAATAGCAAAAAAAGAGGGCCATACAGCTTAGAAGGTACCAAACACCTAAGAAAAAAAAGCATGTGTCCCTTTAGTTCATGGAATTTGATTCTGAAACAGTCAAGATCCTAAGCCTCTCTCACAATTACCTCTTTCCACATATCCACTGATGGTGATAACCTGGAAAAATGGCAGTATGAAAGATTATGCCTGGAGACATGTAGTGGTATGTGACATCCAGGAATGTGTAGTCCCCATAAATAAAAAGTGGTACATGAGGACAAAGATGGAAGCCATCTGGTAGCAGTGAATACTGGAATTGTGGCATTTTGTGCATCCCATCTGCTCTGACAGTGGAGACAGGAGGTCATCTCATTTCAGGCCAGAAAAGCTAAAACAAATGAAAGACTACCATATACCAAAGTAGCCTATTTTTCTGCCTTCCAACTGTAGAATGAGTAGGGAATTGATTCAGCCAAGTAGACAGAAAGGCACCCAAGGCAATCCATTGGCACTCTCTACAGAAACATTCTCCATTGGCAAATTCTCAGGCTCAATAGATTTGTTATTATTTGAGGATGAGTGAAACAAAAACATACCAAATGTTACAGACAGGGAAAAGAAAACCAAAAGAGGAAATGAACATAAAAAACTTTAGAAAACTATTTGACATCTTCAATTACCAAATACATGACCTCCTTGAAAGAAGACCAGAAAACCATAACGAGAGATGAAAATAATACACCATTATATCAACAGAAGACACTGAGATGCACAGCGTTATAAGTAGTGGAAACATTTTCTTTGAATTGTTAGTCATAACTTCTTTCTAATATGTGTAAAATATATAAGGAATATGAATAAAATACTGTTCCTAAAATCAGCTCATGAAATAGTTGAATCAGCTCTGAGATTTTTCTTCACATTTTCTGTGCAGACATTTTTATCATTATTTATCATCTGTTTGGGGGAAATACCTATGCTTAAAAATTTCTCTTGAAGAAAAGGTATTACACAGGGAAAACCAAGAGACAATGAGATCCTTTCCCATGTCCTCATTCTGCTAATTTTGTAAAGTAGTTAAAATCATTCTGCAGCTCTTTGAGAAATGGTAGTGATCAGAACCAGGAAAAGTTCAACAACCAGATGCTCCTCCATGTGGGCTTGCATTTACTCCTCTGCTGCTGTCTGCAGGAGGTGGACATCAGCAAGATTAATAGACCTTGTTGGTGGGTACCTGCCTTCCAATACTGATCACATAATAATTTGGGAGTTTTCTATTTTCTTCTGACTTAGAGACTTGAAAGTCCTATATGTGGAGATAGGTAAAGTGAATGTTTACCACGTTAAGCAGTGGCCATAAGAGTCTTTGTCCAAGATCTTCTAAGTCCAAATTAATTAACTTATGAGTTCCTTAGAGTCTGACCCAAAAACATATTGCAAAGAAACTATAAATGCTACAGTGGGATTTAAAACTTGAATAGAGTAAACAAAGAGTAAAATTTATACTGTAAAAATTTTTTAAATCTAGTGGTTCCCTAGAGGGCAAATTTTGTGAGTTCTCCCATAAATAATAAAACTAACAGAGAGGAAACCACAATAAAGCTTAATTGTGACAATCTAAGACTACAGATCCAAGTAATACATCAGTATTATGAAAAATTAACATAAGAAAAATATCTGTGATACAACTTCTGCATATAAATTAATGCAGATTGAAATAAATCACTGAATTCCAGTCAAATGAAACTTTAGAAGACCAAATTTATAAATATACTGGCAATTTATTTTATATCTCTGAAAAAAAAATACTGTATATATTCAAGCCAAAAATACACACACACACACACACACACACACGACTCAAGTTTGCATCAAAATTATCCTTTGCCAAGAAGTCAATAGAATAACACCTGTAAAATTTTTAAATGGTAAGACAATGATTTAAAATTGTATTTCCGACCAAGTTACCTTTACATTGTCTTCATATTTAGAAAACATCCTCAGAGAAACTCATTGGTGGGTCCAAGCTCCACATGGGCTCTGTGCTGTCAGCTCAGAGCTTGAGCCTGCTTCAGATTCTCTGTCTTCTCTCTCTCTGCCCCTCCCCTGCTCATACTCTTTCTCTCTCTCAAAAATAAACAAACATTAATAAAAGAGACTATTTCTTGGTTTTTCTCTCTCTCTTAAAAAAAAAAAACAAACAAAAACATTCTCAATAATGCAAGAACTCAGAAAATATACCATATAAACCTCATGGGGAAAAGGTTATTTCAGTTGACTAAAAAATTAATCAAGTATAAATACTCCAAAATTAAAAGTCATGACCTAAAAGTAATCTGCCTAAGCAATATTATAGACCATAAAGCATAATGTTGGAAGAACAGTATGATTTATAATGAAAGCAAAATATCTAGGAGTCAGGAGAACTGGCACTGAACCTGAATTCCACTAGTATCTATAAGCAGGCTTTCCACAGGCTGTGATCTTTATTTTCTTTTATTTCACTTAAGTTTTTGGACACAAAATAATAGAACATCTATTAAGAGACTTTATAAAGACTATTTAAAATAAAATGAGTTTTTATTACTCGTGTATGGGCTCACAAACTTCCAACCGAATAAGCTGCTTTGTATCGATCCTCTACAGTCATAGTGAGCTTCTCCTCACCTCACAACTAAAAAACAACGGCATTTGAAACAACATGTTATTTTCTGTGTGAAAAATATATTACTCATGAAAACTAAAAATATAAAGAAATAAAAATTGAATAATATGTTGATAAATCGAACTTGATCCTGGACCTAAATCCATTTCTTCTGTAATCTTTCTTTTCTTAGTAAATTGCAACTCCATTTTTTTCTGATTGTTCATATCAAAGCTTGAATAATTACTGACTCTTCACTTAATCTCATGTTCCATATCCAGTCCAATGGATACCTTGTTGGTTTTACCATCAACATATTTAATAGCCAAGCACTTCTTACCACCTCCAACCTACAACCCTGGTCAAGAGCCATAAAATTAGTCTCCTTGTCTTCATTTGTACCCTAAGTCCATTCTCACAGAGCAAAGTGACTCCTTAAAAAAGTTAACTCATTCTCTCCTCTGATAAAACCTTCTAATGTTTCTCAACTCGCTCGGAGTGAGAGTCTTACCACAGGCCCTTTGTACTTGCTGTTCACTCTGCTCAGCATGCTCTTGTATACTTGGCTCACTCTCAACCTCAATTCTTCATTCAGATGTCACGTTTTAAGTAAAGTTCACCCTAGAGCCCTATGTAAAAATGCTATGCTTTCCTTCATGCAATCTCCTTCTTCCTGTCTACTTTTCCTCCCCCACAGAACTTATTATATATTTAAAACATGCATACTACCCGGTTTTTGCCTGTCTCTTCCCACTAGAATGAACGCTCCATGAGAGTATGGATTTCTCTCTGGTTTGTTAAGTGCTGTAACTCCAGCACTGAGAAGAGGGCCAGTAATAGATGCTTCATAAATATGTGTTGAAAATAAAGTTTCAGAGTAATCTTCATTCTGATAGTCTTCATTTTTCAACTTTTGTACAATGAGCACAAATTACTTAAATAATCAAAAATGTTAAAATTAGCTTAAGGAAAGTCATGTGTTTGCATGTGGGTTTAGTAACTATTTTCTTCAGCAGCATTAGAAATAAAATAGAAAAATCTAGGACAATATTATCAGGTTCAGAGAATTTAATGTTTCAAAGGTTTAGCACCTCAAACTATTTATTTGTTATCTTGAAATATATGAAAGATTTTTCCCTCTTGTCTAAGAAGCTGTCGCTTTTAGATGTACATTTTGATAAGTAAAAATTTCAAAAGAAAACTAATATGATATTTGAAAAATATATTTTAAAGTTAAGGTTATTTTAGTTGGAAAAGAATAAGATAAGAATTCTACAACAAACAAGCCAGTGACCCACCTTTAAGCCTCCATTTTTTTTATTGATTGAAGAAGCTATAAATAATGTCAATTTTATAGTAGCAATAACCTACTGACTGAAAGAGCTTTAGGATGGAAACAACATAAAATTAAATTAGTTTCCCTGGTATTTGATCTAAACTGAGATAACTTGTTGACAGTGGAAGGTTTTTAATTTGTCTTTTCATCCACCCACTTGTCTTTCTTTAGCAAAGATGACCCAGGGGCTGAGGTTGTCCTTAAACGTTAATTTATTTGGTTTTTGCTGGCCATTAGTCACATGTGCACGTGGTGAAACAAGCAAAAGAACATTGGGTTTTCATATAAATCAAACAAGGAAAATAGATTTTTTTTCAATTGTGGAACTCACTGAGGAGCTGATTGCCTGCTATGGGCTTAGGCAAATGTGGTGTTCCTGACCTGACCTAATGCTCAGTATACTAAAGATCCTCCAGTGGGAACATTCTGCCTCTCCCCTAGTTCTAGCCTCCAACCCTGTTTTGCACTATTTACCACTCTCTGGCTAGTTGCCCACCCCAGAAAGCCTCTGGCCAGGAAGCCCACTCGTTTTCATCTCACTATGATGCTCTTCTGTCCACTTAATGGATCAGTGCTTCATACTAAACCCACAGGTGGACAGTTACTCATGTTGGAGTTTCATGTGCTCTGATAAATATCAATTCTCTGCTCTGATTTACAAACTAATTGCAAATTAGACCAAAATAGTTAGGTATCTCCTTGAGTGTGAACTGTGAATAGTGGTTTGTTTCCAATGATTACCACAGGGAAAGGGGCAGAGGCATGAAGAGTAACTTTACAGCGGCTAAATCTGGAAAACACTAGTTTGGCCATGTGACCAAGGTTTGTATCATCAATGACAAGGCATGTTGATAGCACCCCTGATATTATGGGATGAGAAAAATATTTCACCTCTATGGCATTCCTCAAATCCATAATTCTTATCTAAGTATGAGACAAACATTAGACACATTCAAATTGACCATTCTACAAAATACCTGACCATCTCAAAACTATAAAAGTCATAAAAAACAAGGAATGTCTGAGAAACTGTTCTAGACCAATTGAGGATTAAATCAAACCTGGAAAAATAAATGAGCATTTGAGAAAAAAATAGTGAAATCTGAATAAACTCTATAATGTAGTTACTGATCATGTGCCAATGTTTGTTTTCCAATTGTGACATAATTGCCAAGGTAATGGAAGATGTTAAAATAGGGGAAACTGTGTCAGTTATACACAGGAACTATCTATAAAACTATTAAACTCTTCCATAAATCTATAACTATTTGAAAATAGTTGGATAAGTAGGCTTAGGTGTGAAATGATAGAGTTTTTAATTATAAAACCAGAAATAGGCAGACTTGCCAGAGATGCAGAGTTACATGGAACAACTGTAGGCTTCCCAAGTTGGGGCTTGACCCTTTAAATAACTTGAGGGTCGGGGCAGAACTGAATGGGTACATTCTACAGATAACTGGCTGCCAAGAGGAGTGAAAGGGCTAGCTATGTATTCCTGGTGTCCCTCCCAAACTCATTGAAAATAAGTCTTTGTTTCATCTCTGGAGAAGAAGGTAGATAAATAAGAGTAAAGAGATAAGTCCAGAGTGTAAATCTGAGGCTGCCTGGAAGGGAATAGAAATGGGGCAAAGGGGAAATAAATGTTCTCCCCTAACGATTCCCCAATTTTTGATCTCTAAGCCATTTGAGCTTAACAATTAAGATGATAGTCACACAGGTCTGGTTACTTCATTTTTGATTAGGAAATTAGAAGTTTTTTTGAACTACACTGCATTCACCTTCATGAGGCTACTACCCATGCAAATTTCTATTGTTAGGATACATGTGGTAGGCAATATTGATTTCCCCCACAAATGTACTGAAATGCTTCCAAACAATACCTCAATCAAAATAACTCTGAATCCATTCACACTAAGATTGAAAATCTTCCTCTATTCTATTTTTCATTCCATATTATGTCCATGTTACCATAAAGACCTATCAGAGACACTTCCAATTTCAGCTCCAACATGTAGAGTTTGGAAGTCATCAAAACTGTCCATTCAACAAGAAAAGTGAATAAATTGAATATCAATGATTTTTCTTAGACCAGTTGGAGGACTGGGGTCACAGAGAAAATTATAACCCTAAAATCTGGAGAGGCCAGTGAATCCAAGATTCACAGAGGAAATATGCTTACCTGGAGAAGAATCACCATAATTACAAACTACTAGGAACACTTAGATGGCAAATCTAACAAGTTGCTGGAGACTGAAGAATGCAGATTAGCCTGGCCATGATAAACTGCTGGGGGCTTTACCAATGGGAATCCTACCAGGTACTCACAGTAAAGAGTAAAGAAAAAGCCCTCCTGGATCTGGTTGGAAAGGAAAGATAATCATTTTAAAATAAACTCAATCCATTGTCCCTAACAAAAGACAAATCTTCAAGGGGGAAAACTTCCCCACAGTCTTATTTCACCTGCAGGTAGGACATTTCTACCACTCTAGCACCTTCCTGTCTTACCAAAAAGGAAGGAATGGCTATAAAACACCTGTGACTGGTGTGAGGTGGTATCTCAGTATAGTTTTGATTTGTGTTTCCCTGATGATGAATGATGTTGAGTATCGTTTCATGTGCCTGTAGGCCATCTGGATGCCCTCTTTGGAGAAGTGTCTGTTCATGTCTTCTGCCCATTTCTTCACTGGGTTATTTGTTTTGTGGGTGTGAAGTTTGGTGAGTTCCTTGTATATTTTAGATACTAGCCCTTTATCTGATATGTCATTTGCAACTATCTTTTCCCATTCTGCCAGTTGCCTATTAGTTTTCTTGATTGTTTCCTTTGCAGTGCAGAAGCTTTTTATCTTGATGAAGTCCCAAGAGTTCAGTTTTGCTTTCATTTCCCTTGCCTTTGGGGATGTGTCAAGTAGGAAATTGCTGCGGTGGAGGTCTAGGAGGTTTTTTCCTACTTTCTCCTCGAGGGTTTTGATGGTTTCCTGTCTCACATTCAGGTCCTTCAGCCATTTTGAGTTTATTTTTGTGTATGGTGTAAGAGAGTGGTCTAGTTTCATTCTTCTGCATGTTGCTGTCCAGTTCTCCCAGTACCACCTGCTAAAGAGGCAGTCTTTTTTCCATCGGATACTCTTTCCTGCTTTGTCAAAAATTAATTGGCCGTACACATGGAAAAAGCCTAAATGTCCATCACCTGATGAGTGGATCAAGAAGATGTGGTATATATACACAATGGAGTACTACATGGCAATGAGAAAGAATGAAATATGGCCATTTGTAGCAAAATGGATGGACCTAAAGGGAGTCATGCTAAACGAAATAAGTCAGGCGGAGAAGGACAGATACCATATGTTTGCACTCATAGGTCTAACAGGAGAACAGGAGAAATTTAATGGAGGACCAGGGGGAGGGGAAGAGGGAAAGAGAGTTGGCGAGAGAAAGGGATGCAAAACTTGAGAGACTACTGAATGCTGAAAAATGAACTGAGGGTTGAAAGGAAAGGGGGAGGGGGGAAAAGAGGTGGTGGGGATGGAGGAGGGCACTTGTGGGGAAGAGCACTGGGTGTTGTATGGAAACCAATTTGATAATAAACTATTTTAAAAAAAATAGTCAATTGAAACTTCCCAAACTGAAGTATAAAGAGAGCAAACAAAATGGAAACAAAACAAAACAAAAAAGTAAACAGAGCAAACAAAAACTGTGGGAAAATTTCAAAAGGAATATCATAGGTGTGGTTGGAATACTGAAAGAAAGAAATAAAGTAGAAAAAATACTTGAAGTCACAATGAGAATTTTCCCAAAATTATTAACAGACAGCAAATCACAGATCCAAAAAATTCAGAAAACTTTGAGCAAGATAAATATCAAAAAAAAAAAAAAAAAACAACCTACACTGAGGAATTTCCTATTAAAACTGAAAAAAATCAAAGATAAAGAAAAAAATCTTGAAAGAAACCAGAACTAAAAAATGATCAATCAATCCATGATCCATGAAAGATACAACTGATAAGTTGGACATTGTTAAAAACCTCTGCTCTGTGAAAGTCATTGTCAAGGAAATGAGAAGTGAAGCCACAGACTGGGAGAAATATTTGTCAAAAATATCTATGATATGGAAGTATTATCCAAAATACACAAATGTATATTTGTAAAATGTATATGTATATATTTGTGAATGTATATTTCAAAAGCCAACAATAAAAAATGAATAGTCTAATTAAAAAATGGGAAAAAATATGATTAGATACCTTGCAAAGAAGATATACAGATAGAAAAATAAGCATATAAAAATATGGTAAACATCATGTCATTTGGGAATTAAACCAACATTAAACCCACAATGAGATACCATTGCACATCTATCAGAATGGCAAATATCTGAAACCCTGACAACATCAAATGCTGGCAAGGATGTGGAGCAACAGGAACTCTCAGTCACTGCTTGTGGGAATGCAAAATGGTACAGCCACTTTCTAAGACAGCTTAGCAGTTTCTTACAAAACTAAATATACTCTTACCATATGATCCAGCAATCATGCTCTTCGGCATTTACCCAAGTGAGTTAAAAACTTATGTCCATCCAAAAACCTGCACAGAGAGGTCTATAGCAGCTTTATTCATTATTTCCAAAACTTAGAAACAACTAAGATGCCCTTCAGCAGGTAAATGTATAAACTACCTATATCCATACAATAGAATATTATTTGGCATTCTATTTTTTTATATTTTTTTAAGAGAGAGACAGAGACAGAGAGACAGAGAATCTGAAGCAGGCTCTAGTCTCTAAGGTGTCAGCACAGAGCCTGATGTGAGGTTCAAACTCACGAGCATGAGATCATGACCTGAACTGAAGTCAGAAGCTTAACTGACTGAGTCACCCAGGTGCCACATACTCAGCACTTTTTTTAAAAAAGGAGCTATCAAGCCATGAAAAGATGTGAGGTATTTTAAATGCATTTTACTAACTGAAATAAGTCAATCTGAAAAGGTTGCATACTGTATGATTGCAATTATATGACATTCTGGAAAATAATGAAAAGATTATATGACATTATGGAAACAATGAAAAGATAAGTGGTTTCTAGGAGCTTGGGAGGAGGAAAGGATGAATGGGTAGAACACAGAAGATTTTTAGGGCTGAAACTACTTAGCATGATACTATAATGAAGGATATATGGCATTATACATTTGTCCAAACCTATAAAACGTTCAAAGTGAAGCAGGGACCCTAATTTCAATGATGAATTTAGGTGATGAAGATGTATAAATAAACATTCATCAATTGTAACAAATGTACCACTTTGGTTGTGAATGTTAATAAGGAAAGCCTATGCCTGGTGGTGTCAAGGGGTAAAAGGAAATTTGTATCTTTCACACAATTTGAAGCTTAATGTAAAATTGTTATAAAAATAAAATATATTTAAAAATAAAAATAAAATCTACATATTAAAAAATAAAAAATATTTTAAAATATTTACATATTTAAAAAGTAAAAATTGTCTTTGTTAGGAAAGATTATTAGTTGTGGCCTGTTAGGGTGACAGTCCATCCAGTGTTTCAGATATGTGGGGTCTTTGAGCTATGAACTTACATATACTTAGAAGTTTTTTTTTATCAAAATAGTTAATTTGTGTTTTTCATGTCTGAGGAGGGATCCACCTGTGTATGCTTTCTGACAGTAGTATTTGTGATTTATCTGCCTTCTGAAAAAGTTTAGAAGTTTACAATGCTGCCATTCCAACTTGCCTAGTCTTATTTTAGGTACGTGGTTTAATACCCAACACTGTTAAAGCCATCTTGGGTACAGACACTTTCTACTCTATGCCACAGTGGTGGCTGTCATTACTGCTTGCTTTGGAATTGCTTAAGCCTTCTGAGAAAGGTTTGTCCCTCATTCCTACATTCTTTCAGCTGAGAATCACCCCCAGGAGACTACCAAACTAAAGCTGCTACTGATGCTTATAAAGTGTATGCTCCTGGGGCCTACTGAAGATACATCCCCCATGTGCTTTTCAAGACACATAGTTTCTGTATTTGGCAAGATTTCCAATTCCAGGAGCTTTTCATTCTGTTCCATCTTTTTCTGTGGGTATAAGAGTTTTTTTATGTCTTTCATTTCCCTCTGCTTGTCTGTAGCAGATGAGGCTCAAATGAGTTTCTAATAATTTAACAAACTTTTAAAACTGATACTCTCTACAATATGAAAGGCCAACACCACTTCCTGGAATTCAATGCCTGCCTTCTTTTTACTTTCTATCTCAATTCTAGTTAGCCTTTGTTTTCCTATAATTTTCATCTAAGTTATCTCTCAGGTATTGCATAGTGAGAATATGAAATCAGTAACTTCTGGATATGTGAAAAGAACCCAGGGCTCACAAAATCTTCTGTGTTTCCATTTTCCTGAGATGGATAATACCCCCCAGAAGAGAATCTTTTCCCTATAATCTACTCCCTCCCCTGTTGCACTCACTTACTAAGGCTATGGCACTCTCCTGGATCTACCAAGGTCCTCGTGGCACCCCGATGCCTGCACCTGGGTAGCTCAAGCTGAAATTGCAACAACCTGCTCACTAACGCCCACTTGCTCAGCACATCCTCAGACTTTTACTTTTTGCTTAAGGTACTTAATATTGAGGATTCACTATCCAATCTCCATTCTATATTTCTGGTAATTGGAGACGTTAGAAAACTACCATCTAAATTTACCAAACTCCTTAAACTATGATTCTTGACACAAATTAAGTTTCCACCAATTATAAGAACTCTTTGTGAGACTGGGAAAATAAACATAAGACAGAGGTTATCTTTCTGTGGCTCTTAGCTGGTTTTTCTTGCAAAAATGAGTTTGGAGATGTGAGGTTTTCTTAGGTGGCATTGCAGTGTCCATTTTCCAGTTTCTTTAGCATTAAAGGTGATCATCATGATGGCAGTAACTTTCTGCTTTGACAGTGTGATACCAGAGGTAGTAACTTTGTCAATGAACCAGTTAGGACTTTGGGGGAGGTCCAATGGAACACTTCTTTCTTTTTAGCACCTCCAATAATCTTAAAAGCATCTATATATTTTATCAATTCCAAGATCTATTTTTTCACAGTTTTACCCCTCTGAATTTAGAGTACCATGTGTAATCAATGCCCTTATTTCCATCATTGGTAACCATGTTAACATTCATGACACAAGTTTTTGATATCCTTCCACAGATGACTTCTATTAAGATCAAAAGAGCACAAGCATCAACCCTTACAGTAATTTCAATTATAAGTCCCATCACACTTGAAGTTCTTAGAGTATTTTGTATTTTCCCCACTAAACCACCACTGAAAGATTGGGTGAGATTCATGGGCCATTTACTCAAGGTCTCCTGAATACTGCTCCATTTCTATAATAATTTTCTCAGCTAAAATGTGCCCCTTGCTTGGGGGGGGGGAAGTATCTTAAATTACAGTAACTTGTCAGTGTAAAAATCTAGTATGGCTAGTGCTTAATTCTAAAGTTGCCTGTCCAGACAATAAAGGAGGCAGATATATACATTGGGAAAAGATTGTCTCTTCAACAAATGATGCTGGGAACACTGGACAGCTACATGGCAAAGAATGAAACTAGATCACTTTCTTACACCAAAGACAAAAATAAACTCAAAATGGATTATATATAAATGTAACACCTAAAACCATAAGACTTCTAAAAAAAACCATAAGCAGTACTCTCTTGGATATCAGCCTTAGCAATATTTTTCTGAATATATCTCCTAAGGCAAGGGAAACAAAAGCAAAAATAAACTATTGGGACGACACCAAAATAAAAAGCTTTGAAACAGTAAAGGAAACCATCAACAAAACAAAAAGGCAGCCCATTGAATGGAAGAAGATATTTATAAATGGATATACCTGATAAGAGATAGATATCCTAAACATGTAAAGAACACATAAAACTCAACACCAAATAATAATAATAATAATAATCTGATTTTAAAAATGAACAGAGGACTTGAATATACATTTCTCCAAAGAAGACAAACAGATGGCCAGCAGACATATGAAAAGACGTTCAACATCACTGATCATCATGGAAAAAGCAAGTCAAAACCTGACTTCGTACCAGTCAGGGTGCCTATTATATAAAAAAAAAAGAAAAAAAAAAAGACAAGAAATATCTAGTGTTGGTAAGGACATGAAAAAAAAAATACAAATTCTTGTGCACTACTAGAGGGAATGTAAATTGGTGTAGCCACCATGGAAAACAGTATGGAGGTTCCTCAAAAAATTAAAAATAGACCATACAACCCAGTAATTCCACTTCTGGGTACTTACCTGAAGAAAATAAAAATACTAATTTGAAAAGGCTTATGTACCCCTATATTTATTGCAACATCATTTACAGAAGCCAAGATATGGAAGCAACCCACATGTCTATTGATAAATCTATAGATAGATAAAGAAGATGTAGCATATATGCACAATGGAATATTACCCAGCCATGAAAAGAACGAGAGCTTGCCATGTGTAAAAACATGGATGTAACAAGAAGGTATTATGCTAAATGAAATAAGTCAGAAATAAAAAGATAAATATCATTATGATTTCACTTATAGGTGGAATCTAAGAAGCAAAATAAACAAACAAACAAAACCCAGAAATAGTCTCATATACATAGTGAACAAAATGGTTGTTGCCAAAGTAGAAAGGTTTGGGAGATGGGCAAAATAGGAAAAGGGGATAAACAGTATAAACTCTCAGTTTTAAAATAAATTAGTCATGGGGATGAAAAGTACAGCATCAGAATATAGTCAATAATATTATAATAACTTTTCTTGATGAAAAATGATAACTTATTGTGATGAATATTTTGTAATATACATAATTGTTGAATCACTCTGTTGTACACATGAAACTAATACTGTGTGTCGACTATACTTTGATAAAAATAAAAAACTAAAACTGCCTGTAGTGTGTCATAACAGTTAAAATGAATAATATGGATCATGGCAAAGATCACAAACCCAATTTGAAAAAGCAGCATCATACTAGAAAATGACCTAGTCAAAGTTCTCTTGATCACCAAAAGCCAGGTTTTATCTCTCTCAAGATTCCTGACATATTCAAGGGAGCCTATGAATAGCATCCATTCTCCCTGCCCAAGGTCTAAGTCATTTGAGAAATAAGATTCCTCACCAAAATTTTTTTCGATAGATAAAAATCAACATATCAACATCATTAATAAAGTTTTGATCACAGAACATGACTTAGACATGTAAAAGAAATGGTCTTTTTAATACTAAAACCCAGAATTAGATATTTGCCCACTATAGGCAGCATTGAGCAACCTCATTACTTCACACCTGGGCTTTTGACCCTTAAAAATGCAGCATAAAATGTGTTTTCTTCAGGCAGCTGCCTCCTGAAGGCAGGGAAGAAATATGGGGAGAGAGCCGTGTGCCCATTTCCTCCCCAAATCTCAACAACATTCACAAAATAAGAAAGGAAGGAAAGAAGTGAATAAATGACAAAAAACAACCAACAGTGTCAAAGAGCCTATGGTGGAGAAACTAATCCTCATAAGGACAGAGATCTGTCTGTGTTGTTTAATGCTGTTATTGGTACCTTAAACCACTTCCTGACATGAGTGAATGTCAATAATATTAGCTGAAAGCTTATAACTGGAAAGTGAAAAAGGTAGATTCGTGTTAGCCTCTCACTTTTTTCCTTGAGTAGGCTAAAACTCAGAATAAATAAGCAAATTGTTTAGTCACATTATTTTCCTCAAGAAAGATATCAGCAACAAATAGCGTTATTTACCCAAAGAATGTGGTACTCAGCTCAGCACCCTTATCTCTGCCTACTGCCAGTAAGTGTAAGAGAATCCAAAGGACGTCATAAAATCTTCTTCTGGTCCAAAAGACCTCCAAATGCTTCTGCCTGGTCAAAAGTCCCATGTTCACCATAGATTTAGCTATTTTAAATACTATGATTAAACAGGGGCACTTGGGTGGCTCTGTTGGTTAACTGTCCAGCTCTGATCATGGCTCAGGTCATGATCTCATGGTTTGTGAGATCTAGCTCCACATTGGGCTGTGCACTGTCAGCCGGCATCCTGCCTGGGATTCTCTTCCTCTGCCCATCCCTCATTGGTGTGTGTGCACTCGCTCAAAATAAACAAACACAAAAAAAATTTTAAGTATAAATAACAGATTTTTCACTCTTTTATCTATTGTTCATAAACAAGAATGCACATCTATGCAAACAGAAAGGAATTGGAAGTAAGGTCTTTCTTTGAGCTCTAAAGGATCTGAAGCAATCATACTGATAAGCCTTTATCTGTGTAAACTACACTACAGATCTCCTATTATTAGGAATATATTAAAAGGTAGATGATAATCTTCACTTTGCCAGCAAAGCTGCCAGGATATAATTAAACATTAAAGGTTTCCATATACAGCCCTGGGTGTATAGGAGGTATCTCCTACTGGGGGCTCTCAAGCAATGTGAACTCTTCTTTTTGAAAATGGTTTGCCGGTTGCAGCTAAAATGTAATTAAAGTTTAAGGCAATTTAACGTAAAAGGTTGTGCTACCATTTGCCCATGTGGCTATGAAAATAAGGTGCAGACAAAATGAAACTGTAAAAACATGATGCTGAGCTTTTTGCTTTGTTTTAGTTGTGTTTATTTTTGTTGTTGTTGTAACTATTTGCAAGAGATCTATTTAAATTTTGATACTGTTATTGGAATAAACAAGTAATAATAAATCTTCTATTGTTATAAAGATTGAGACTCCACACATAACTGACATGATTACATTAGTAATGTTTGTTATCAAATGGCCAAAAAAATAACAATTTGGTCAACTATGCTGCTGTTTCTAACATTCCTGTCATATTCTTTCATTTGGAACATACATCTCTATATTTTGTCTTCTCTTTTGTAAGTTGATACCAGACTATAAAGTTCCAGAAGAACTTTTTGGCCTGATTGTATACAGCACAAAATATGGTACCTTCATTTGAAGAATTTCATAAGTAGTATTTAAACTCTACAAACACTACAAGGTAATTAAGAGTTTGAAATGGTTTAATCTTCTGCATAATTAAGTTTCTCAAATTGCAATATACTTCAGTTAATATATGAGTATTTCTTTATTGCCCATACAACATAAAAATCTATAAATCTTATTAAAAATCCAAAGATTAGTAGTTCTAGCTTTGGTATATTTGAACATAAAACTTCAGTTGCCTTTTAAAGGTCATCTAAGGACATTATAACATTGTACTAGGTAGATGAATGTCCAGTATTTAAAACACGATAAAAATGAGTTCAAGATCTCCAAAATAATCAATTTAAGGTTCAAAATACATACAAAATATCTATCCCAGATAGACATCTTGAAGACTTCATTTGCTCTCTGGATCTCTCCCCAAACCAACATGTTTATAGTGCTTATACTCAAAAATGGGTCCCTATAACTGAAAATCAATCTGGTTCCCAGGATCAAGGTTAGGATAAGGCCCTTGATGAAGATAAAGGGTAGGCCTTATATATGTAAAGTTTTCTCCCACTTACCTACCCTCAAATGGCTCACATCCTGCTAAGGGTCACAATACAAGACTTTTCAGGTTCTCTGATGTCTAGCCCATAACCGACTTCACAATCCCCTTCTGAGTTCATTAGAAATTGGGCAGGCCCTGGCACACACTCAGATCTATCAATGGACATATGGCAGCCTTCAGTTCCATAAACAGTCTAAAACTAATTCATATAAATCACTGGTAATATTTTTAGAAGATGCATCTATGTGCTGCCCAAACACCAGAATCTTTGCCTCTTTCTGTCATAAGGTCACATGTGGACCCAGAACATCTGAGTAGTAGTGACATAGGAAAAGGAGTCTTCAAGCATTACCTTAGATGTGATTTACTACATATTATATTTCTGATGCATGACATCTGACCTGAATAATCTTAATACTCGGCCTTTGTGAATGTGAGAGGATATCATTTCTGCCTCTAGCAATACAGGAGTTAAATTTCACTCATATCTCCTGGTGGCTTAGGATAATCCTTTACAAAAGGGACTCTCAAAGATCAGTAGACTAGAACACCCCCCAAAACTTTCCCCAAATGCCTCTTTTCCTGTGCTCCCTAAATTGGTGAAGGACACCACCATTCAAGCTACAAGTCATCCTTAAATACTACCTCTGTCTTATATGCATATGATTAAGGATAAAAGTCCAAGTGAGGGAATTTCCTAAATAATTCCAAAATCTGCTTATTTACTACCATCACATAACTACCACCTCTCTGTCTGAGTTACTTCCACAGTGTGTTAAGAGTCATTTCCCTCCTCAAGGGGATTTGAGACACAATCTGATGGTGTCACTCCCACTCAATCACTCCCCATCACCTTCAAAATAAAATCCAGGCTTTGATAAGTTACCTTTTACCTAGTTCTCTAGCCTCATCTGTTACACTTTTTGTCTTCCCATCCTTTCTTTCAGCCATTATAAGCTGCTTGCATATCCTATTGTACCACATACACATTTGTTTAGATTGAACTACCCTGCGCTCTCTCTCACTAGCCTAAAATGTCTTTAAAATTTAAACTAATATTAAGCCTACCAGCAAGACCCTCCAACATTTCTAACACCTGTGAATCAAGCCCACCCACAACACTGAATTTATGACTCCCTCTTCAGACTTTCTACCCTGTGCTTCCATTTCTTCTAACACATCACTCCCTGTTATCAATTGTTTGTGTTTCCCATAGCCTGAATTGCTTGAAGACACAGCCTCATGTTTTCTATCTCCATGCCTAAGAACGGCCTCTGGCACAGAGTAGATACTCAGTAGATATTTGTTGAGTGAATGAACGAGACAACAAAGCTTGAATTCAAAAATAGATCCAAAGTCTATGATCTTTTCACTTTATCATAATCATTCAGGTATATATCAGTGGATGACCCAAAACAGACATTCAGAGAAGAGTTATGACACTGTTTACAGCCCCTTTCTGCCAGACTCTTCACATTTGTCAGAGGAAGAGAAAAAATTTGTCTACTGAAAGTGCAGGTAGTACCCAGTGTTTCTCCACTGCTGCAGACAGATGGTCAGGACAGCATAATAAATATGAACAAAATGTGCCCAAAATGGGAATGGAAAATTCTACCTCCAAAATCCACAGCGCATTCTTTGCCTATTGATGGAGGGATTATAATTATATCAGAGGCATTTTAGGTAAAACAGAATCATCAATGTGAAAAACAGAACCAAGCTTCTTGCTTTGAGATTTATGGATTTATATGCTGGCAAATAATATGTTTCATTTCTCAGGTTCATAAGAAAAATAAAACTTCCAGGAAGAAATTTAAGTTCTTATTCAACTGACTTTTTTAAGGTGTCATTGAACCATTTAAAAAGATATCTAAGACAATTTAAAGGAATATTTCTAGGCATCCAAGATTTTCTTTCCTAATACTTTTGGGGGAAAAAACATGGTGTGCATTAAAATCACCTGCCAAGTTTTTTTAGATCAATAGATAGATAAAAATAAATAAATTATTAATCAACCAATCAATCCTGAGTCTCACCCAAGATCTACTAAACCAGAATCTTTTTAGGGTCAGGTATAGAACAATAATTTTAAAGTTTTTTCAGACAATTCTGATGGACTGGACTTGCTCGTGTGAACTGGTAGGGTGAACTATTCCTTGAAAATATTTTTTTTCCATTCTGAAGGAAGTGTTTACATACTGGTCTGTTCTAGAGGTGCCATGGTAATGACACACTACTCTTATTCCTCAGACCATACTTTTCAAGCTGTAGATTAGGTTTTGAATATTACTGACTCTTATTTTAACTTATAAGAATAACTTAGGAGCACCTGAGTGTCTCAGTCAGTTAAGGAGCCAACTCCTGCTCAGGTCATGATCTCACAGTTCATGAGTTTGACCCCCTCCATTGGATGAGCTCGAGCCCCATTTCAGACTCCATGCTGACAGTGCAGAGCCTGTGTTGGATTCTCAGTTTCTTCCTCTCTCTCAGCCCCTCGCTCACTTGTGCCCTCTCTCTCTCTCTCTCAAAAAAAAAAAAAAATGAGTTAACTTAGTTATTGAACTTCAAAATTGAAGACAAATGAGACACAGTATATCAAGAGGATAGGTCTCCTGAAAGCTCACTAGGACCATAGATCAATATGTAAAATGAAATAAATATAACCATAAATTTATACGTTAGGAGTTGTTCATTTACTATCAAACCTTCATTATATGATTATCTCATTTAGACATCACCAAAGTTGATGACAGAGCTACGCCTTCTTCTACATTGGAATGCCAAAACTCACTTAGCATAGAAATGATCATTATTTCAGGACCACCCCACACCTTCAGTGATAGTCATGGTTCAAAACAGGAGAGCTCTTCTTCTTACCCACAAGTCCTTGCTTGGCCCAAGCAGTACTAGACACTGATCAGGATATCTTCCCATCTGTGAAAGTATTACCTCCACCAGGCTGAGTCCCTCTGTGCCTCTAAAACTTCTTCATGATTTCTAGACTAATTAGACTGACTTTCTTGACTCTAGATTATTTAACCTTCCAAGTTCCCTGAAAAACCTACAAATGAATTCTATGTTTTTTTGGTGAATAATATATGCTCTATGTACTTACTCATATCCATAGATGAATTATGAGTGACAAGAAACGATTTGGTTTTTACCTCTTCAGTCTTAGACTATCCTCATATGCCCTTTTCATCTTCAGTTACCACTCCCAGAAACATTTGTATTTTGACAAGTATCCAGTACATAACAGGCAATCAAAGACAAATTCTGTATAATCTCCCTTATATGTGGAATCTAAAATAAATAAATAAACTCATAGATACAGAGAACAGATTGGTGGCTAGAGGTTGCCCACTTGGGATGGGGGGGGGTGAAATAGATAAAGGTGGTCAAAAGCTACAAACTTCCACTTATAAAATAAAAAAGTCTGGGAATGTAATGCATAGCATGGTGACTATAGTTAGTAATACTACATTGTATATTTGAAAGTTGCTAAGAGAATAGGTCTTAGAAGTTCTTATCACAGGGAAAAAAATGTAATAATGCAGGGTAATGGATGTTAACTAGACTTATAATGAATATTTGTCAATATATACCAATATCAAATCATGTCATACATCAGAAACTAATATATAACCTTGTATGCCAATTATACCTCAATAAAAAAAGAAAAACTTGAGTCATAAAATTTTAAAAAAGAATGATTAGGAATTTTTCATGTAATATAATTTTCACAATTATTTATGAGATGTTTATAATTATTTTCCTAGAAATAAATTTGAGTGTTTCACAAAAGTATTAAGTGACAAGAGCCTGAATTCAACCCTCTGTCTCATAAATCTGAATCTACTGCTGTTTTTAAAACAATGCTGGCTCATATAAGTAAATTTTGTATACATAAAACTCAATTATAAGGCTATTTGATGGGTGTACTAAAAACAAAACAAAACAAAGCAGATAGTTCCATATAACAATAACCTAAGTTTTGAAGAAATAACTTGTGGAAGACCATCTTTGTAAACAAAATTCAGCTCTACTATCCTGATGATTGATTATTTCTATGCAATCTGGACAAAGACCAAGATTGTTGCTAAACATTCTACTACCAACATGGAGAACATCCCACTGCATGCACAAGAAAGAACTATCTGGATAAAAAAATAGTGCCAAAGTTGAGAGACTCTTCCTTTATCAAAGCTTACCCAGTATCAGGTTTTTTAATTCAACTGAGTCTTTTACATTTCATTCTATTTCCACATAGTTATTCCATTAATTTATCCTCAACAGATATACTTAATATTTCTTGAGAATTTGCCATTTGATGTAAAAGCAGTGATAAAAAGAGACACATGGATCTTAATCTCATGGAGCATGGGTAAGAATCTGTTCCACAACACATAGGTGAAAGAATAATCAGGAAAGAGTAACCAATGGAAAAAAGACAGCCTCTTCAACAGGTGGTGCTGAAAGAACTGGACAGCAACATGCAGAATGAAACTAGACCACTTTTTTACACCATACACAAATATAAACTCAAAATGTATGAAGGACCCAAATGTGGAACAGGAAACCATCAAAACCCTAGAGGAGAAAGCAAGAAACTACCTCCTTGACCTCACATGCAGCAATTTCCTACTCAACACATCCCCAAAGGCAGTGGAATCAAGAACCAAAATAAACAATTGGGACCTCATCAAGATAAAAAGCTTCTGCAATGCAAAGGAAACAATCAAGAGAACTAATAGGCAACTGACAGAGTTGGAAAAGAGAGTTGCAAATGACATATCAGATAAAGGGCTAGTATCCAAAATCTACAAGGAACTCACCAAACTCCACACCCAAAAAACAAATAGTCCAGTGAAGAAATAAGCAGAAGACATGAACAGACACTTCTCCAAAGACATCCAGATGGCCAATAGACACGTGAAATGATGCTCAGCATCACTCATCATCAGGGAAATACAAATCAAAACCACACTGAGATACTACCTCACACCAGTTAGAGTGGCTAAAATGAACAAATCAAGAGACTATAGATGCTAGCAGGGATGTGGAGAAACAGGCACCCTCCTGACTGCTGGTGGGAATGTAAACTGGTACAGCCACTATGGAAAACAGTGTGGAGGTTCCTCAGAAAACTATCAGTAGAACTCCCCTATGACCCAGCAAGAGCACTGCTGTGGATTTACCCAAGGGATACAGAAGTGCTGATGCATAGGAGCACATGTAGCCCAATGTTCATAGCAGCACTGTCAACAATAGCCAAATCATGGAAAGAGCCTAAATGTCCATCAACTGATGAATGGATCAAGAAGATGTGGTTTATATGCACAATGGAATACTACATGGCAATGAGAAAGAATGAAATATGGCCATTTGTAGCAACATGGATGGAACTCGAGGGTGTCATGCTAAGTGAAATAAGTCAAGCAGAAAAGGACAGATACCATATGTTTTCACTCATAAGTCTAACAGGAGAAACCTAACAGGACTATGGGGAGGGGAAGGAGGAAAAAGAGTTGGGGAGAGGGAGGGAGGCAAATCATGAGAGACTCTTGAATACTGAAAACAAACTGAGTACTGAAGGGGGAGGGGGAAAGGGAAGGGGGTGATGGTCATGGAGGATTGTACTTGTGGGGAAGAGAACTGGGTGTTATTTGGAAATCACTTTGGTAATAAACTATAAATTTAAAAAAAAATAATTACTTTCCAAATCAAACTAAATATGCCGTAAACCCATTTAATAGAGTATTAAAAAACCTAATCCAGTCATATTTGGGGAGCTCAGAATTTGAGGAGCTTTTATGATACCTAGAACGAAAACAAATACAGAGACTTGGTCTTTGTGATTACTCTTCCTGCTACCAATGCTGCTGTTAGGTCATGCCCTCTGTCTTTTGTGGGGTCTGGTATTCCTGTACCTCCCAGTGGTCTTCTCTACTGACCCCAAATAGCAAAGTAACTCTGTTCTTCTTTCATCCAGGACACTGAGCACTAGATCTAACATAAAAATCTTCCAAATCTCTGGTCCCTTCCCAATCCTGGAGACAGTTACCCATCTCCCTATATCAAGACACCTTTATGCTTTTTTTTCCCTATGCTCTTTTCTCTTTTTCTCAAGCAGTTCTTCTCTCCAACCAAAATCTAAGTAAAGATCATCTTCTAAAGGTCTAGCAAATGCAGGGCAAGGAAAAAATATGTCTGGTTCTCTTGATTCAACTATAATAGCTAAAACAAAACAAGAGCAAATTTCCACAAGGACCCTCCACATAGACTGGCGGTTACAGTGTGTGTTTATTTGTTAAATGCACACTGTACTGGAGCAAAACAGTACATACTTATCCAGTGAAAACTCTGGAGCTCTTGAGCCAAGGCACATAAAAGTGATACTGGAAGTTTTCTCTTTTTACCACTTATTTCTTAGAGTTAAAAGGATTAATACATCCAAAGTACATCAGGCATGATTAAGTCACCTTCATTTTACTTAAGATTTGTTTGAATTATTGTTTTTCTCCAATGACATTGTATTAGAAATTAATTAATCACATTTAAGATTCTAATTTACTTAAAATTAATAACTTCCTTCAATGGTATGACTCCTATATTCTATCTCCATAGTCTGAAATACAAATGAAACCATTCTCTTTACAGTGAGACAGCCAAGACGTCCTCAGAGAAGCTGTCAATGCAATTAGAATGTCTATCAGGAAGGAGATGACATTTGAGGTTAGCCATAGGCAAATATCTGAAGTAGGTGACATGTGCCATCTAGCATTTTTAGCTTTCCTGATTTAATCTTTTTGTTTTCATTTTTAGTGTCCTTGTCTTTCCTTCAAGCAGTCAAGATACTCTGCTTTACCCAATCCCCCTTCACAACATGTCAAAACTCTCAGGAAATGTCTTAATAAATTCATCCACTCTCAAGTATAAAGGATTGATGTTGTTTAAACTGGAACTACTTCAAGAGTGCCCACAGTTATTGATTTTTAGGCCTAACGGATAGATGGAGTAGGACTGTGTTTGGTCGAGAGGACTGCTCAACCCCTAAAATTACACTGACACATCCAGGCCAAAACCAGTTCAAATAAAAGGTCTATTTGCATATGTTTGGGAAAAGGTCTACTAAAAAGTCTCACCTAGAAAAACTACGGTCACTGTCAAATGAAATTATATACGTAAAAACACTTTTTAAAGTTAATAGTATTAGGGTACTGACTGATTTACAAACACTGTTCTAATAGCTTTACCTGAATTTACACTTTACAATAGCCTTAGGAGATTAGGGCTATTATCCCTATTTCACAAATAAGAAAACAGAGGCAATGGGAAGAGTTAACTAGTGTTCCTACAGTCAAAGAGCCAAAAAGTGCTCCTCACTGTAACCTATAACCTGTTCTTATCATATTTATCAATGTTATTCTCAGAGCTTTGGCATGCAGTTGCCAAATGAGATGATGAGTTGATGAATGAGAAGGAATGATGGATAGCTTACTTTGTATGTCGTGGTATTTATTTTGGGAAAAGCAGAGGCAGTATGCTATTTGTAGCCAATACTTGGGAAGCCTTTCCTATGGCCAAAGTAGGTTGGTGAGAATGAACGTATATCATCTCATTTATTGCTCCCAACAGTCCTGGAAGTAGGTCCTTCCAGGAAGAAGTATTTCCCACATAATAACCAGCCTAACACTGGCAGAGCATCCATAAATTCAACTCAGTTCTGCCACTATCTATCTACAGATAGCATTAGATTCCATAGGTTGAGGGTTCCATCCTACAAGACTGCCCCCCTCCTTCAGATGCCAGTCACAAGCCCAGGTTCCCATCTGTGCTTCTGGACACCAGGGTACAGATTGGGGGTTCCAAGGACCCCCTCCCACTCAGGATGCAATTGCAAGTCAAGGTTGTTACTCCTACTTCTGATCAACTAGCTATAAATCAAAGGTTTCCACAATCTCCTTGGGTTCAAGTGGCTCAAGTGGCTCACAATCCTCAGAAAAACATTTTATTTACTAGATTAGTGTAACAGTTAGATGGAAGAATTGTATTGGGCAAAGTATAGGGAAAGAACACAGAGCTTCCATGCCCTTTCCAAGGCACACCACTATCCCCACATCTCCATGTGTTCACCAACCTGGAAGCTCATCAAACTCTGCCCTTACAGGTTTTTACGAAGGCTGCTACCCAGTCCTCATTAATTAATTTACTGGCCATCAGAAATTAATTCAACCTCCAGCTCCTCTACCCTTCCTGAACCTGGGGGTTTGGGAATAAAAGTTTCAACACTCTAGTCACTCTATTGTGTTTCCATTGACAACTAGCCACTATCTTTAGGGGCTTCCCCAAAGCCCCCTCATTAACACAACAAAACACACTTTATCATTTTCAATACTAATGAAATTCCGAGCTTTTGGGCAGCTATGAGCCAGCAATCAGGAAGAAGACCAAATACATATTTTTTATTAAGTCACAATATCACAACTGCCCCTAGTGCTTTGGCAATTTATCCTTAGATTGTAAAATTTCCTGGGTAACTTGCCTCCTGTCCACCCAATGTTCCTGCTACAATAAGCCAAATGTTCAAAACCAGGTCTAGATCCTTTCACTCGGACTTGATTATCACCTAGCTTCTTTACACATCATAATCCAAAGCAATCACATCCATGTATCTAAACCAATTCTTAGCCTGAGATTAGACCACCAGAGAAAAAGACTCTTGATCATTACAGCATTCACATTTGCCATTATTTGTCAATTAGCTTAAAGAGTTACAGTAGCCATAGATTTTTTAAAAATTTTATTTATTTAAATTCAAATTAGTTAACATACAGTGTGTGGTATTGGTTTCAGGAGCAGATCCCAGTGATTCATTACTTACATAAAACACCCAATGTTCATCCCAACATGTACCATCCTTAATGCCCATCATCCATTTAGCCCATCCCCCCATGCAACTCCCCTCCAGCAATCCTCAGTCTGTTCTCTGTATTTAAGAGTCTCTTATGGATTGCTTCCTTCTCTGTTTTTATTTTATTTTTCCTTCTCTTCCCCTATGTTATGTTTTGTTTCTTAAATTCCACATATGAGTGAAATCATACCTTTATCTTTCTCTGACTGACTTATTTTGCTTAGCATAATACATTCTAGTTTCATTAATATTGTTGCAAATGTCAATATTTCTTTCTTTTTGATCACCAATTAATATTCCATTGTATGTATATGTATATATGTTATATATATACAATACACTACTATAACACTGGGGGTGCATGTGTCCATTTGAATCAGCATTTTTGTATCCTTCGGATAAATACCTAGTAGTGCAATTGCAGGGTCATAGTATAACTCTATTCTTAATTTTTTGAGGAAACTCCATACTGTTTTTCAGAGTGGCTGCACCACTTTGCATTACCACCAACAGGACAAAAGTGCTTCCCCTTCTCAGTACCTTCACAAACCTCTATTGTTTCCTGAGTTGTTAATTTGACCGGTATGAGATGGTATCTCACTGTGGTTTTCATTTGTATTTCCTTGATAATGAGTGATGTTGAGCATCTTTTCATGTGTCTGTTTGCCATCTGTTCATTTCTTTTCCCCACTTCTTCACTGGATTATTTTTTTGGATGTTGAGTTTGATAAGTTCTTTATAGATTTTGGATACTAACCCTTTATCTAAAGTAATTTGCAAGTATCTTCTCCCCTTCTGTCAGTTGCATTTTAGGGTTTAAAAAAAATTTTTTACATTTATTTATTTTTGAGAGACAGAGAGGGCAGAGCATGAACAGGGGAAGGGCAGAGTGAGAAAGAGACACAGAATCTGAAGCAGGCTCCAGGCTCTCAGCTAGCGGTCTGCACAGAGCCTGACGCAGGGCTCACACCCACAAACCGTGAGATCATGACCTGAACCGAAGCCAGACGATCAACTGACTGAACCACCCCAGTTGCCTTTTAGTTTTGATGATTGTTTCTTTCGATGTGCAGAAGGTTTTTGTTTTGAAGAGGTCCCAATAGTTCACTTTTGCCTTTCTTTCCCTCACCTCTGGAGACATATCTAGTAAGAACTTGCTGCAGTAGGGGTCAAAGAGGTTGCTGCCTGTTTCTCCTATAGGATTTTTATAGTTTCCTACCTCACATTTATGTCTTTCATCTATTTTGCATTTATTTTTGTGTATGGTGTAAGAAAGCGTTCCAGTTTCATTCTTCTGCATGTCACTGCCCATATTTCCTAACACCATATGTTTAGGAGACTTTTTTTTCCAATGAATATTCTTTTCTGCTTTGTCAAAGATTAGGTGACCATACATTGTGAGTCCATTTCTGGGCTTTCTATTCTGTTCCACTGATGTACCCATACCGTCTTGATGATAACAACTTTGCAATACGGCTTGAAGTCCAGAGTTGTGATGTCTCCAGCTTTAGTTTTCCTTTTCAACATTACTTTGGCTATCCCAGGTCTTTTCTGGTTCCATACAAATTTTAGAATTGCTTGTTCAAGCTCTGAGAAGAATGCTGGTCCCATTTTCACTGGGATTACATTGAATGTGCAGATTGCTTTGAATAGTTACAGACATTTTAACAATATTTGTTCTTCCAATCCATGAGCATGGAATGTTTTTCCATTTCTTTTGTCTTCTTCAATTTCTTTCATGGCTGTCTGAAATTTTCAGCATCTAGATCTTTTACCTCTTTGGTTAGGTTTATTCCTTAGGTATCTTACGGGTTTTGGTGCAACTGTAAATGGGACCAACTCCTTGATTTCTCTTTCCACTGCTTCCTTATTGGTTTATAGAAATGCAATGATTTCTGTATGTTGAATTTATATCCTGCAACTTTGCTGAATTCATGTATCAGTTCTAGCAATTTTTTGGTGGAGTCTTTCGGGCTTTCCATGCAGAGTATCATGGCATCTGCGAAAAGTGAAACTTTGACTTCTTCTTTGCCAATTTGGATACCTTTTATTTTATTTTGTTGCTTGATTACTGAGGCTAGGACTTTCAACTCTGTGTTAAACAACAGCGGTGAGAGTGGACATCCCTGCCATGTTCCTGATCTCAGGGGGGGGAAGCTCTCAGTTTTTCCCTATTGAGGATGATATTAGCTGTGGGCTTTTCATATATGGCTTTTATGATGTTAAGGTATGTTTCTTCTATGCTGACTTTCTTCAGGGTTTTTATTAAGAAAGGATGTTGTATTTTGTCAAATGCTTTTTCTGTATCTATCGACAGGGTCATATGGTTCTTATCCTTTCTTCTATTAATATGATGTATCACATTGATTTGCAATATTGAACCAGCCCTGCAGCCTAGGCATCAATTAATCACAAACATAAGCAATCATATTGATAGGAATATTTTAATTGTAGGGTACTTTAATACTTCACTTATGGCAATGGATATATCATCGGGGGGGGGGGGGAATCAATAAGGAAACAATGGCCTTGAATGATACATTGGACCAGATGGACTTAACAGGTATATTCAAAACTTTTCATCCAAAAGCAGTAAACTACACATGCTTTTTGAGTGCACATGGAACATTCTCCAACATAGATCACATACTAGGTCACAAAACAAATATAAAAGAATGGAAATCATACCATGCATATTTTCTGATCACAATGCTGTGAAACTTGAAATCAACCACAAGAAAAAATTTGGAAAGCCTCCAAATGCATGGATATTAAAGAACATCCTACTAAATAATGAATGGGTCAACCAGGCAAGTAAGAAAGAAATTTTAAAATATACGGAAGCAAATGAAAATGAAAAAACAGTAGTCCAAACCCTTTGGGATGCAGCAAAGGCAGTTCGAAGAGGAAAATCCATTACAATCCAGGCCTATCTCAATAAACAAGAAAAATCCCAAATAAAAAATCTAATGGCTTACTTATTTTATAACTGGATGTTTGTACTCTTGATCCATTTCACCCTTTTCATCATCCTCCCCCTTCTCTAGCAACCATAAATCAGCTCTCTGTATCTTTAAGTCTGGTTTTATTTTGTTTGTTTATTTGTTTTACGTTTTGTTTTCTTTAGATTACATATATAAGTGAAAGTATATGGTACTTTTTCTGCCGACTTATTTCACTTACCACAATACCTTTAAGATCCATCATGTTATTTCAAATGGCAAGATTTCATTCTTTTATGTCTGAGTAGTATTTCAGTTGTATATGCGTGTGTGTGTGTGTGTGTGTGTGTGTGTGTGTTGTCTTCTTTCTAATGATGGACACTTAGATTGCTTCCATATCTTGGCTATGGTCAGTAATGCTGAAATGAACATGGAGGTTCATATACCTTTTTGAATTGGCATTTTTGTTTTCCTTGGATAAATACCTAGAAGTGGAATCACTGGATTAGTACTGTAGTTCTATTTTTAATATTTTCAGAAAACTCCATACTATCCTCCATAGGGGATATACCAATTTACATTCACACCAATGGTGCATGAGGCTTCCCTTTTCTCCACATCCTCACCAACACCTACTACTTTTTTTTTTAAATAATAGTCATTCTAACAAGTGTGAGGTGATATCACTTCAGTTTTGATCTGCATTTTCTTGATGATTTATAATACTGAGCATCTTTTCATGTACCTGTTAGCCATCTGTATGTCTTCTTTAGAAAAATGTCTGTAGTTCCTCTGTCCATTTTTTAATCAGATTGTTTGGAGGGTTTTGTTGTTCTTACTATTGAGTTCTATCTGTTCTTTGTGTGTTTTGGATATTAACTCCTTATTCAATATTTGGTGTGCAAGTATGTTCTCCCATTCTGTAGGCTGCCTTTCAATCTCTCAATGGTTTTTTCCTGCTGTGCAGAAGCTTTTAAGTTTGATGTAGCCCCACTTGCTGATTCTTGCTTTTGTGTTGTGCTTTTGGTGTCATATCCAAAAAATCATTGCCAAGTCTAATGCCAATGAGTTTCACCTCTATGCTTTCTTCTAGGAGTTTTAAAGTAACAGGTCTTATGTTTTAAGTTGAAATAGTATTTAAATAATTATTTTCTCCATATTTACTTGTTTTCTTTGTGAGGGAACTGATCTGAGTTGTGACAGACAGCTGCTACTACCAAAGGTCACACTGAAATTCAGCCTTTAACTTTTTTCATATTTAGAGCTGTAAATATTAACTTGCCTTTTATCATTACCTTATAGAAATAAAGTGATATTAACAAAGGGAGGCATATGAACTCACTATGAAGTCCACTATAATTCTAATGTAGCACTAAGTGATTTAGTCTGAGTGTAATTCAGATGCTAAATATACTCTATGGCTGGGACATCGTTATTGCTAAAGTTTTACATCTCTTGTTCTACTAAAAACCCAGCCTACCAAATGAGTAAAGATAATTCTGCTTTACAGATTTTCTACTGTAATTATTGTTAAGAACTATAATCATTAAGTATAATTAGCATCAAGTAGAGTTTTACACAACAGTAAATGGTACCATAATTACAGATTCAGGCTGTCTGCCACTATAAAATTAAGTTAAAAATTTCAAGCAATCTGTATTGTAGTTTATACATATTCATAAGCATACAGTATATTGCCTATAAACTCAAGTAAGATTGTAAAGTCCACATAAGAGGTCTATATCTAGCTACTTTTATTTTCTCTGAGATATCAAACTCTTTTGAATTTCACTTGTTATGAGTCACATTCTACTTTTTATAATATGTCGTAGATACCATTAAATTTAAGAAAGAGAAAAACACAAAAAATAAGTTTTCCTTGCAAATATGTTTATGTTTACAGTGTTGCATAAGAGCATTTTTGTTTCTCGATCTTTCCCACAAAACAATAAAAACTCACCAAAACCAATAAAAAGAATGAAAAACAAAGAAAATCCATATTCAGTAATAACTCTCTCAATTCCAGACAATGAAGTTTACCTGCCAAACGCCAGGAAATGTGGATCAAGAAGAGAAATGCTAGGAGTGAACTTGTGCCTATGGAGCTCGAGCAAGTACAGAATACCCCTGCCCCCACAAATGAGTACCTCAGTCTAGAAAAGGTTAACCTATGACTCTTTGACATTGAAATCTAAAGGAAGGGTGGGCAGCAGGAGAAATGGTGGTCCTGTAAAGATTCAATGTCTTTAAATATTCATACAATATCATTAAACATCAGGGATCAAATCATGCTGTCACATTACTTCTATTATTTATCCCTTACAGTCTCAGTAGAATGAAAATCACCAGACGTGAATTAGTAATTAGAAGGAAGAATGGGCAACAATTATGAGATTAAAATACAGCTAGCCCATGTCCTAGGGACCTTGTTCTGAGCCATATCCTCCTCCTAGAAAAACTGATGTGCCTCAGTTAAAAAAATGTAATAAATGACAAGGTTGATGAAAGTCTCTTCAAGGTCACAAATGGTAACTGCATGTCGTCACAGATCTCATCTTTCTCCGTATCTCTTTTGCTCTCATTCTGGTGTTCTGGAATTGTTAATTGTTAACTGTGAATCGTTACTTCAACTTGAGGATAAGACATAATTAAAGAAATCAATATAGAACATGCATTAAATTGGAGGGGGGAACAAGAAAAGGCAGATGAAAGATACAAATCAAATGAAAATTTACCCATTGAAATGTGTGAAGAGCCAAACAGAGTTTCTATTTTCTCAAAGAAATTATAGCTCTGAACTCTCTTTTAAAGAATTGTTTTAAAGATCAAGGAGCAGATTCAGTGTTCAAAGGAAGAATACTTATTGAAAGAGGTGAAAGGAGGGCTTATAAACTCAGAACAGGAAAGTAAGAGAAAATACACAATAGAGACAAAAGTTAGATTATTATACACACACACACACACACACACACAAAGTCAGGAATATAATGAACACAATTCTGCAATTCACAGAAAACAACATGAACAATAAAAGTGACTTAAAATTGAGTATAGAGGGGCACTGATGGCTCAAATGGTTAAGCAACCAACTTTGGCTCAGATCACGATCTCGGGATTCATGGGTAAGAGCCCCGTGTCAGGTTCTGTGCTGACAGCTCAGAAACTGTAGCCTGCTTCAGATTCTGTGCCTCCCTTTCTTCCTGCCCCTCCCCTGCTTTAGCTCTCTCTCTGTCTTCTCTCTCTCTCAAAAAAAATTTTTTTAATTAAAAAAAATTGAACATACAGATGATAAGAGACATGGGACATAGGTAAAGAGATCTAACAAATGCATTATTGATATGTTTTCTTGAAAAACAAAAAGCACTGAACTACTAGAATAGAAAAAAATACTAAAATCTAAAATAGAAGAAAACAATCCTGAAATGATGGCTTTAGTCTATAGACAAAGAAGTATATCCTGTTCCAGGAAAAATCAATACAATAAGGTCAGCACCAAGACATAACCTCAGGAAGTTACTGAACTATAAGGACCAAAGAAAGAATCATACAGATATCCAGATAGAAAAACAAAACTTCAGATGCTAGGTTGGCCTCAGTCTATAGAAGCACTCTTATTAGTATCTTATTAGTAGACAGTGTAACAGTACAGTAAAATTTGGAAAAGAAGAAAGATAACCTAGAATTTTTTACCTAGCGAAGAATTATTATCTAGTATGTTTTAATCTGTAGACCTTAATTGGATATCTCCAGTTGTTCCAATATTGTTTAATTGCAAAAGAAAATCCCAGATCATGTTTTGTATTTCATTGCCATGTCTCTTTAGTCTCTTTTATCTAGAACAGTTCCACCATCTGTTTTTGCATTCTTCACTTTGGCAATTTTTAAGACAAAGTCTCAAAAATTGGTGTTGGTTTGAAAACTGGCTCCCATACACGAAGGGCAAGGAGAAAACAAAGAGGCAAGCCACTTCAGACTGGTAGATGGCAGATGTAACAAGCAAGGGAACTTACATATGAGGCTTGCCTCCGGCTGCCACAAGACCAGTAGATCTCTGCTCCAGCCTGCCAGAATCTTAAAAGTTTATACAGAGGTCTGAGTTCAGTCATGTACACTGTCCATACGGTCTCAACAGCACCTTACTCTTTCAAGGTCATGCCCTTGAAACAGCTCCTAGTGTGGGAATGGTGGATAGAATATACATTCTAAACAGAGGGAAGAGGGTAAGGCATCTCCAATTGCCCAGGTCTAGCTCAATGCTGGTGGTCACATTCTCTATATGATCTCCTCCAACAATTGGGAATGTGTCCTTAAAAATTATACTCAGACTATGTATATTTGACAGGAATACCACAGACACCATCTTAACCAAGTGATCAAATTAAAGTCCCAGTAATGGGACAAATTGACGTTTGTTCCTTTTCATATAATGAGTGGAGGATAACAAGCTCAAATTTTAAAGTCTTAATATATCTGATATAAAATATAAATCATTCCTGATTATACTTTTTTATGTTTTTTTTAGGTTTTAAAATGTTTATTTTTGAGAGAGAGAGAGAGAGAGACAGAGACAGAGAGACAGAGTGTGAGCTGGGGGAGGAGTAGAGAGAGGGAGACAGAATCCGAAGCAGGCTCCAGGTTCCGAGCTCTGAGCTGTGAGCACAGAGCCTAATGTGGGACTTGAACTGACAAACCATGAGATCATGACCTGAGCTGAAGTCAGACATTAAACTGACTGAGCCACCCAGGCGCCCATGACTATAGTTTTTTTTCTTAAATAAAGAAGTACACACAGTAAAAGTGAACTATCTGCCAGACTATCATCCCAACGCCCAATTTTATTTCTTTCCTCAATGGAAAATGTTGTTAATGGTTTGTGGATATTTGTCACACCTCTTTCTGTGATTTTACATTATGTTTAAAATATATACTTAGACTGTATTTTTTGGGAGGGAGTGAAATTATATAAATACAATCACACCACATACTTTGTCTTGCAGTTCAGTTTGTTCATTTAACATATTTTAGAACATTTTTATGACTGCTCATAGATACTTCTTTTTTATCTGATGATTAATATTCCACAGTGTGTGTGTATATATATATATGTATATATATAGCATTATTTAACTATCCTTGTACTGATGGACATTTAGGTTGTTTCCAACTTTTTGGTATTTCAAACAATGCTGTAATAAGCACTTTTGCATATATCTCTTCATTTACATAAACACATATTTCCATTAATAGATATTTAGAAATGAAAAACCCAAAAAGTATGATATTTTGACTTCTTTTATAAATCATGCCACAATTATCCTCTAAATTGACTCACCATCTTGTTTTTACTAACTACACAAGGAGAGTCTGTTTCCTTCACATCTTTGTCAGTATTTCATGTAAACAATGATTTTTAATATTTGCCAATCTATTGGGAAAAAAACTTACTGATGAACAGACTGTGTATCTTTTCATATATTTATTGGTTGTTTTTAATTCTTCTGTGGATTATTTATTTGTATCCTTTGTACACTTTTACTGTGCATATTTTTCTTATTTACTTGTAAGCTGCTCTTATGTTTCTTTGCATATTAATCACATATAATACTTAGGTTGCCAACATGTGTTCTCCCAGTGTTGACTGTCTTTTATTCAATTGCACTTTACGCTAGATCACTGAAAGAAACAAAAAATCAAAAGTCCCATTGTTCTGACTTTACCCAAGGCAAACCTAAGACCTACAGAGAAAGGTATATTAATTTACTCTAAGTCCCATAACTAAGGCTTTATTCTTATAGGAGGATATATAAGATAGAGGGGGGAAAAGTTTAGAACTTATACTTTTGTCAAAAGACTTGGGCTGGATCCCAATCCGATCTAATAAAAGGCTGCGCTTGCATTTATTATTGAGCGAGACCTTTAAACCCTCTGAAAAACAACTGAACTTGGAACCCAAAAGCGTGGGTTCAAGCCTTGCTCCAAATAAAAGTCTTCATTTGTGAAGTGAGAACACCAATAGACCCCCACACATTTAAAACTGGTGATGTGAGAACCAAATGCCACAATTATAAAGTAGCTTGGTGCCTTTAAAATATTACACAAATACAAGCAAATCCAGAATGATTTGGGGCAATACACGGTAACCCCTTACCTAAAAAATAAACCATTAACTATCTCTCAGTTATTAATTCTAATGAAATAAAGAAAACAATGTTTTAATTATATAGGATGATAGATATTTCTGTTGCACAGAGATTCTAATTCTTCCCTGTCATTAATCTTCACAAATCCAACATTAGTTTTTCAACAGGTCACACACCCTTCAAAGCCATTCCAAATTTCTACCATTTCTTACTATTTCCTTTACATTTAGTTTCAATTTACTTGGTTTAGAACTTGAAATTCAAGAGCTCAAATATATTTTTACTGCCTAAGACAGGAAAATGTTAAAGACAACTTTATGCATTGATAATTCAATTTTGAATCATCTCATGAAAACAAGTGCTTCAAATTGTAGAAGTTAATCACTATTTTATATGAACTATAAACACAACTACTGGTATAAAGCAGATTGTCATGAAATCTATCATAATTGACTAAGGATTTGCTTTTAGGTGATTTGAGCCCTTATAAAAATACTTTCAATTTAATCATTTCATCTTCTCAGAAAAAGACATGCAAATGAAACTATTATTACTGAGTATATATAAGGTCATCCAGTGCCTTGCTGCAGAAAAATTATAAGAGGGAAAGAAGACCATTAATAGAGTATCCATCACTTTGTTGAAATTGTGGGTTTAAATTCACTCTCACATATATCCTATTTCTTTTAGCCTCAGAACAATGTGTATTAATGAGGCTAAGGATTTTCTTATCAGCATTAACACAGCTGATGAAAATAACTGAAAATCAGTAATATTCAGGAGAACTTTTTTAACACAAAGGTTTCTTCTTTTATAACAAAAAAATGTATTTCTTACATACTGGGGATATTTTCAAATAAATTTTATTTTAATATTTATTTATTTTTGAGAGAGACAGTGTGAGCAGGGGTTGCACAGAGAGAGAGGGAGACACAGAATCTAAAGAGGCTCCAGGCTCTGAGCTGTCAGCACAGAGCCCAATGCCGGGCTCGAAATCACAGATTGCAAGATCATGACCTGAGCCGAGGTCAGACACTTAACCAACTGGGCCACCCAGGCACCCCTGTACCTGGGATATTTTCATGCTAATAGTTTACGGGCATTTATGAAGGGTAAAAATGATAGCTTATCCATTGTAATTAGTCAAATATAAATAATCGATATGTCCTTTATTTTAGTTTAGCAACATTTAAAGATGAAAATATTTGGTACAACATACATGTCTAGGAAACTAGGTATCATAGACTAAACAAGGCAAGAAACATGCACTATCTTAATTCAAAACATATATAAAAGATCCCAAGGGTCCAAAAACCCTGCTTTCCTTATTAGGAATCTCAGAAAAAGATATAAATAAAACAATGTGTAAATTAAAAGAAACATTTAAGTCCTACCGTTTAATGATTCCCTTGATACATATTTGCTGATGTTTACTCTTTGATAATAACCTTCTATAATTTTGCCATATTTAGTCTTTTCTCATAATTCAGGCAATGGTTCTTCTGAATATCAGTATTTACATACATATTGAGGTTCCATTTTATTTTATTATCTATTTTAAAGTTTATTTATTTTGAGAGAGAGAGAGAGAGAGAGAGAAAGTGCAAGCAGGGTAGGGGCAGAGAGAGAGAGAGAGAGAGAATCCCAAGCAGGCTCTGCACTGTCAGTGGGACTTGAACTCACAAAGCATGAGATCATGACCTGAACTGACATCAAGAGTCAGAAGCTCAACCAAATGAGCCACACCGGTGCCCCAAGGTTCCATTTAAAAGTTGTTATGTATGATCTAAATAAAGGTCACCTTAGAATCATTTACAGGTGAGGAGGTTATCATGGCTCTTGATTTCCATTACAAGGTTCCTATCAAGGTAGCCTGCTCCTCAGTACTAAACTCTCAATGAACAAATGAATAAACAATGCAACTTGAAAATAGTTTCATAGAAAGGTTTTGTCTTCCCAAAATGGGTATTTAATTCCGACCACTGTCTGATTTTAAGCTTTCCTGCATTTCCTGATTACACCTTCTAGACTTTTTCATTGAACAAAAATTCAGAAATACCTTTAGAATTAAGGATTCCAGCATGGTGGATAAGTCTCAAAATAAAAATATTAACAATCACTAAATCTAGGAGAAAGTTCAGTAATCTCTACTCTCTACTTAAGAGATTATAAACTAGCAGTCAATGACCTACTTCTTTTTTTCTGACTCAGTTAAAAATCACTAACAACACAAATGAGTGAGTTACCGGTATTTAAGAATTCGGGAATTTCTTGTGAAATTTTGAGTTTTCCATTTCCCTTTGAAAATGTGACATCCAGCACTCAATAATCACATTCCTACACGAGCCAACCTGAGCTGCCTCCCCTAGCCACTGCATGCACACGTCAGGTCAGCGGCAGGGCCCACCATGTCCTGTTGGGCTGCCCCAGCAATCGACTTGGAAAACACAAACTGAAGATCAGCAAAATTATCATACAACTGTGAAGATTAAATGAAGAAACCAGTCTACTCTGTAATCCAGTGTCACATTACAAAGTGGTCTTCCCTTTCTGAAGACACCTCCTGACGAGCATTATAAAGCTCTCATCCAAAACCTAAGGAACACTTTAATACTGAAAACTGTAATTTGCCATAAGGATTTTTAAAAACTGTCAGGGATACTGATTTGAGTTCCTTCCAAGATGGGCACAATGATTTGGGGGAGCACAATGACCTAGCTGATGTTCTCCCCGGTGTTTGAGCTCAATGTAGAGGAGCTCAATGGTTTCAGTGCACAGAGCAGAAAGAAATTAGCTGAAGCCCTATCCTTATAAGGCTGCCATGCCAGAACCAAAGACAGCAGCCCCAAAGGGTTTTTAAACTAAATTGCATACAGGAGAAGCAATACCCAATCCATGTGGACTAAGACCTAGGAACATGATCTAGGAGGAAGTTATATGTGCCTCTCTGCCCCACTTTCTTGCATGTTTAGATGTGTTAAATGTTTAAAACAGTTACAGATGTGGAAACAGAGCAGTGGCAATTAAAATTATGGGAGTGTCTTATTTGTGTGTGTGTGTGTGCATATGTGTCTGTATGTGTGCATTCCAAGTCAAAATTTTAAGCTATATTTGTATAATTAACAAAAATAATAGCCATTAACTTAGTGACAATTGCAATCAGAAATTCTGTCTAAAGTCATTATGAAAAATAAGTGTTAGAGGAAAAGATGCCCACCTTCTTAAAATTAAACCCAGTTTTAGGGTTGGTTTTGTTAACATGCTACAAGTAAGTTCACTGAGTTCAGCCCATATGACTAGAAGAAGAGTATTTCCTATATGCAAAAAAAAAAAAGATTATTCATAAATCTTTGTGGGGAGGCACTTGTCTGTCTCTCTCAACATGGTTAGTTTTGCTTTTCCAGAGCTTTCTTTCCATAGCTAGATTCCCTTTCCTCTGATACCTTTTAAAAGAGCAAAAGTAAACTTCACCTGAAGGCAAACCTCTAGATTTTTGTTGTACTGTCTGTTCTCCCTCCCTTTCCTCTTTTCTGAAGTCCTCAAAATGGCCTTTCTCATTTCTGATGTGGCTTGAACTTTGAACTGCAGAAGGTCAGCCCATCAGTTCCTGATTGCCAGTGACTAAAGAAGAAGCTGAGGGTCCAGTTCAAAGGTGAGAGACTATTTTCTTTGGGGTGTCAGTGAAGTGTTTCAAGTGAATAGAAAAACTAGAGCATTCTAGCTTTTGAAGTCATTAGGGGAGAACAGGGCCACATTCCTGGCCATCCAGGTCCTGTGGGCTGCATTCCGGATGAGAGGGAAACCTGACCCAAGATTCACGGCATAGGACTGGCAAGGCAGGAACATGCAAAGAAGCCAGGTCACCATAAGGAAATGTCATTTACTATCACCAAATAACATCACATTACTTGCATCCATGCAAGTAGGTTGTACTGTTACTAAAATTTGGAGCAATCATCATCATCATAATAATAACAGGAACAAAAACAACAACAACTTACACAGTACAAGAAGGGGAAAAATCACATTAGGGGAAGGAGGGTTTAGAGAAGAAGGAAAACTTAGACGCCAAAAGTAGAGCATATTCCCCAGTGACCACAACCCAGGGGAGAATCCTGCATTTGGGAGAGATACCGCTTTTATTCTTATTTAGAAGCAAGAGATGAAGCAGAAACCCTTTTTTCCCCCAAAATGATCTTTTTCAGGTCCTTCGGGGCGGGGGGGGGCGGCTGAATTTGTTCAGCTGAAATGTAACTGCCCCACAGGACTATCAATAAGAAGTAAGTCCAACTGGTTCTACATTTACAAAGAGCAGTATTTTCTGAGATCATACTCCTTAAACATCCTTCAATTGCACAAGATACTCTCTCTGCCTGATCCTCTGTACTTTGCATGGCTGGTTCCTTCCCAGCCTTTAGAGTTGACACACCGTACAGCTCTACCTCACTTCCTCATAGACACAGTCCATCTGCCACCATCTAGCAGGTTCTTTCCTGTGATTCAGAACCCCAGTATCTTGTTTAGTTGTATTATAACACATATCTCAAAACATTTTTTTCTTTTTATTTCTTCCTTCACTATTGAATACTGATCCAACCCCACTTCCATCTCACTACGTTGTTAGTGCTGGGAAACGGAAGAATAGGTTGGTCTAATTCGCAAACTGTGTGCCTTGGGTGTCCTGAAAGGTGTCTGTCACACTCACTGCTCCATAGTTTTTTTATAAATGTTCATGGGTGGGTCAATAAAAACTGCTCCAAGTTTAGATTCATTAGGTGATTAAATTCATTAGATAGACATAAACTAAGTGAAAGAAATTTCTTTATGAAAGGAATCCTATAATCACTTGACTCCAAGAGGAGTCTATACATTACATTTTTTTTTCATTTATTCCACCATAAAACTACTTTTCAATGTACCACCTGTTATTATCTGCTACATCTGTGTTCTATCATCCCTTAACTAGAAATATCAATTAGCTAATGGACTGGGATGGTTCCTTAGACAAAAATGCCTTTAAAGTAATCCATTTGGCTACCATAATCCAGATAGACATACCTCCATGAGCACCCAAAACAATTTTATGCCTTCATCATGAAATCTTCTAATTTATAATTTATATAAAACTCTCTTCTCTGCCACCAATGATTCTGATTTATGGGTTAAAGATATATCACTTATAAATCAATACATTGGCATTTTGATTTACAAATTCAACTCCTATAAATTTGATCAGCATGAAACTGAACTTTCCTGGATAAAATTATGACAGATCAGTTCTCTGGTACTGGAAAACTGAGGAACAGAGCCTCAGTCAAAATATATCCCCACTCCATAGCCTCCTGGCTGACCATGACTTTATCTACAATTAGAGAAAATTTTAAAAGTGGTTTCATAAAAATCATCATAGAACTTATAAATATATTACAGGACATTGCTATATATCCCTAGGGGCCTATGGTCCTTTGTTTGAATTAAAATATCAGTGTTAAGTTAATTCATGTATTTATTAACTCATTTACAAAATATGTATCAAATACTTTCTACCATGTCACACCTGTTCTGGTGCTGGAACTACAGTGATAAGTAAGAGAGTGCCTAAGTTTGAAAATGTGCGGACCTATAGGATTTGTGTTCTAATTTTTAGGTGTTCTGTGTGTTTTGTAATTATTAAATTACATATAATGAAACAATGTGCCCAGATTATGTTAGCATGGTTACTAGCAGAAAGCTGTCTGTGAAGTTACCATGTAATATCATGAGAAGGTTCTAATTCTCACAGTGGAAATATGTTTTTACTTGGCATCCCTTATGTAAGAGACAATCAAAAAATATTTTCCTAGACTTAGGTACAAAAGAAAAAAATGACTTTCCAGACAAACTCATTTGAATTTTTATCATACAAAAATTATGATTCATCCCATGCTCCTTCCCTTTTGTGGTGAGGAAGAGAATAGGAAAATAGAGGGTTAGGTGGTGTTGTGACTATCTCCCCACGGCTTCCAGCACAAATATTTTTATTCTTCTAAATTATTTCTGATCATGCTTATCACTTGGTTAAGTTATTTATTCTTTTTTATATATTCAAACACCAAAAACCATTAAAAACCCCTTTGAAGTAAAAAGTATTAAATTATTAATCAATCAATGAATAAATATATGAACAGATAGGTAGATGTTTCAGGGATAAACAATAACTTTCATTCTCTTAAAAACTTGTACCTTCAAATATAGTCAATATTAGTGCTGCATCACACTTTTCTGCATGTTTTTTAATCAACAAAAATATTATAACTAAAGTAATTTTAAAGTATATTTTATACCCAAAACCGTACTTAGTAATAATTCATTCAAGTCACCAGGATATACACATTTACACTTTAATCATAGCATTAATGGATTAATATTTTCTAACGCATGTAAAACAGTATCTTGCACAAATAAAGTGCTAATATGAATGGTTATTACATAAATTATTCTAAAAATATTACAAACAATTGCTAAAACTTGATAATTATCAGGAGGACAATTAAAACAGTACATGGTTAACCAAGGAAATACAAGTATCCCAAGAAAAAAAATGGAAAATATTTTTAATACTTCCTAAGATACTTCAAAAGCAATTTTAACAAAGCAACATGTCTCTTATATGTTGTAATATTAACATTTAAAATAAATGTGCCCTAAGATGGAACTGACATCAGTAGAACAACACTCCCCAAGAGAAGTTGCAAAACACCTCCTACTGAGTCTGAAATATTAAAAACGGGTTCATTCTGACCACCAGGGATGTAGTACAGTGCCAACACACAATGACAACTGCATATAGTGACATTAATAATACATGGGTAGATTCATGATTCACCAAATATCAGGGTACTCTTGAAACTCAAAGAAGTAAATGTGGGACATGTGAAAAGAAGGCACCGTCTCTCAAGGTCTGGATACAAGAGTGGCTATTATTAGGAGCTTGAGGGTGAATGAACAGAAAAGAATAAGAATTCCTTAGAGAGTATTCTTCAAATTATTCCATCCTAGGGGACAGCTACAACATAATAACATTTAACTAAAGAAGAAATTAAAGAAGTGGCTTCATGAAAAATTGAAGTGTGATTTTTCTGAGACTCATCGCCATACAGGGGCAGAACCACTATCAAAGTTATACCCAATGGAGCTTTCTATAATTCATTACAAAGAAGCACTATCAAGGGATCCATTTGAGCACTGAGAACTCGAAGATCCAGTTAGAAACTGGAAGAGACTAGAAATCCAATTGGTACCAAGTTTTATCCCAATGGATCACAAAGATATTAACAACACCCTAGTCTATACACAAAAGCTAGATTATAACAATAAAGCATACAGCTGGGGCACAATTTAATAGAGGCCCTTCATTTAGTCTCTGCAACAACCTCCATGTCTAAGTAAGTTGTTTAGCCTTGTACTTGAACCCAATTTGATGTACATTGCACAGTATGGTGTATATATGTTTTGGCATACATAATACACTTGGATAGCACGCACCTATGTGAAAGGTCCTCTGCCTTTAAAACCAACAGTGACATGGGGCACCTGGGTGGCTCAGTTGGTTAAGTGGCCAACTTCGGCTCAGGCCATAATCTCACTGTTGTGGGTTTGAGCCCCACATCAGGCTCTGTGCTGACAGCTCAGAGCTTGGAACCTGCTTCAGATTCTGTCTCCCTCTCTTTCTGCTCACACTCTGTGCCCATCTCTCTCAAAAATAAATAAACATTAAAAAAATTTTTTAATAAAAATAAAAATAAGTATAACTAACAGTGACAATGAAGCCAACTTCGGGTATCATATATGAAATTGAAAAGTTATGGGGCACCAGTCAGTCAGTTGAGTGTCCGACTTTGGCTCAGGTCATGATCTCACGGTTCGTGGGTTTGAGATCCACGTCGGGCTCTGTGCTGACAGCTCAGAGCCTGGAGCCTACTTTAGATTCTGTGTCTCCCTCTCTCTCTACCCCTCCTCTGCTCCCTCCTTCTCCTCCCTCAAAAATAAATAAATGTAAAAAATTTTTTTCTGAAATAGGAAAGTTACTATCAAAGCAAAGACAGAAGCAAATTCTCAAATGAGTGCTTCTACCCTAACAACAACTTCTATCTTCTGTTTGAAAGCCAGTCCTCCATTTAAACTAAATAGATGGCTTCTCCACTACTGATTAACTGTAATGGGACCTGTTTTCTCATATATAACATGAGAATAATAATAATATCTGCCTCCCCATAAGGGTAGTTTGTGGACCTTAAAAAACAGTTAAAAGCATCTATTAGCATGCCCAGAACAATGCTGTCCAATAGAAATGCCACATCCTTTATATCTAATGCATATTTTATACTTAGAGCACATCTCAATTTAAGCTCCATTTCAAGTACTCAGTAGCCACACAGGTGACTAATGACTACTATACTGAACAAGGCAGTTCTGGAATATAGTTAACAGTCATTAATACATTAGTATTAATATTTGTAGTAGTATTAGAATGACTACTACTTGGTATTACTGGTATTGGTATTATTATTATCCTTATAAAAACCCTAAACTGTATTTATAACTGTTCATAAAATTATAAAATAATTCTAAATCCTTTGCTAATTTTCAAAATATGCAAGTTTCCAGTGATGCTACAAAAGGTAATAAAGAAGAATGCATCTTAATACGTTAAAAATTACAAAGAAAACTGTCAAACAGTATGGCAAACATTAAATGGGAGAAAAACTGTATGAACATGGAGGGAATTTTCAGATATATATAGCATATATTTCAAGAAAAGGTTTTTAGAAGGCAGGATTTAAGGCTCTAAAACATGGGTCCAAATTTTGGCTTATAGCTAATATAGTAGGAATTATTAACTAAACTCTCTGTGTATGACTCAGAATAAATATCCAGATAAATTTAAAGGCAAGACAATTTAGATATACAGTTTTTGATTAAACAAAATCAGAGTTTTACAAGACCTTCTAAAACATAACGATAAGTCAAGGAGCCTATTTCGCCTGAATCCACAAAGCATTCTTTTTCTTGTTTACTTTCTATCCCTGGAAGATCTTGTAATTTCCTATGCTTTCAACTATATATACATTTATATATATGTGGCTTCTAAATCTATGCCCCAATCCTGCTGGAATTCTCTACTTTGATATATACAAACTAAAATTATCATCCTGTCTTTTCAATATCTCCTCCTCCTCTTCCTCCTCTTCCTCTACCTCCTCCTCCTCTTCCTGACTCCTATTTAACAACTTCACTGTTCTCTTGGTCACACATACATTAAAAAAAAATCTTCAATTTATTCTTGCTTCTTCCTTTCAATGTGTCACCCAGACAAAACATGGCCAATCCTGAAGACAGCTCCACTAACCACTGTCTTCAGAACACACTTCCATTATCCTGACTCAGAGCCTCATTAGTCCCTACCTACATGAACACCTTCTGGCTGGCCCTCCAATTCAAGAGTCTCTCTGACTCCACCTTACTGACACATTGTTGCCAATTTTTTTATTTGAGTATAATTGGCACACAATGTTACATTCATTTCAGGTGTAAAACACAGTTATTCAACAACCCTATGCGTTTTGAAATGTTCACCACAAACGTAGCTATCATCTGCCACCATAAAATACTATTACAATCATTGACTATGTTTCTTATGCTGGAAAGCATGGAATGCCTCACAAATTTGGGTATCATCCTTGCACAGAGGCTTTGCTAATCTTCTCTGTGTTGTTCCAGTTTTAGTATATGTGCTGCTGAAGTGAGCACTGCTGAATACTTAATGCATCTGTTTGTTCATGCTACTCTGTTCCAGTTCCTTTGCTTGTCCTAACATAGTAAACCTCTAAGCCTGGCTTCCTAAATCCTGCATAAAATGACCCCAAACTATCCTTCCAGCCTTATCATCTACAATATTCTCAGTTAACTAAACATTCCAGCCAAATTCTGTCCCTCCAAAGAACCCCTATGCTTTCTCAATTTCATTATTTTTCTATTTCCTTTGCATATGAAGACCTTACTCCCACAATCTATACCTAAAAAAAAATTTTTTTTAAAGTGATCTTTCCCTGACTTAATTCCCAGTCTATATTTTCGGACATAATTTATATTATTAAGTTCCATCTTTTTTTAAAGCTTCTAGTCAATTTTAGTTCCTGGACAGTGGAATTATGTCTTGTTTTTCTTGGTATTACCTTTAATTCACCACCATACAACAAAGTAGTAAAAAAATGAATGGAAGAAGAAAACTCACCTGGTGATATCCCTGCAAATGTCCCAGGGTGAATCAGAAGCAAAGCCAGTTACGCTTTAGGTAGAAGAAAGATCCAATTTAGGGTAGGCTTCCTCAATTTGTGGGGAATTTGAAATACCACAGATAAACTTAGTAAGTATATAATGGAAGAATATTTGTGGGTGACCATTATTTAATCACCCAACATTTACTAAATGCCTATTGGCATCCTTAAAATATTTCAGATACAGAAAGAAGTTCCAAAAAAGTTAAAATACTTCATCATCTACAGAAGTGAAAACCTCATTCTAACAGATGGTTGTACTGTGGAGAAGTTTCTCTTAAGAATAAAAGATCAACAAAATCACCCTCACTTGTTTACAAAGCCAGCTTTTAATTTAGAAGGTTTCTAGAGTTGAAAAGACAGTAATTCAAAAAGTACTGAGCAGCTGAACTCAAGTCACCTTTGAATATTTTCTTTTATTTTTAGCAGTTTCTCTGTTTCTTTTAGGCCCGTAAGAAATGCCAACTAGATGTTAATAGAGAGGAGGCTGTAGACTTGCAAATAAGAAATAGGCCATTTGATAACAAGAAAAGCAAAATGCAAGTAAAACAGCAAATGAGATTACAAATATTTTAAAATGTCAGCTATATATATATATATATAAAGAATCATGGCTCAAGATCATAACAGATGCAAGTGATTTTAATAATCTAAAAAGCAAGGCCAGGATAATTGGAAAGAAAACCAAAATAATAAATGGTAACTGAGCAAAATATTTAATTATTGTGGCTGTTTAAAGTTGTAATAAAATCTCTTTAGCTGACCAGAATGTTCTCCAGACACAGAATTTTATTCTTCTTTCATAAAATAAATATAAACCTCAAACATTCTAGATAATTTTCCCATTTTTTCTTATACATATAGCATAACAATCTCTGAATGGCTTATGTGTGTTTTTTTTCCCTCAAATCATTCAAATCTTTGAAAGACCAAATTGAAATTATATGTTTCTATACATAAGCTGAGTCTTCTTCAAGGCAAAAATTTCAAAAATTAATTTAGGGTCAAACTATCCCCATAGCATGAAGAAGACATTCTGTGTCTTTTATATATACTCCGGACATACAGTTAGGGTACAAGATGTTATTATGAGAAAATAAATGAGAGTTAGGCATGATATGAGCTTTCTCCATTATTTCAGTCTTATTATCTATTATTTCTTCAAAATATTCTTATAGTCTAAAAAAGAATGAAATTTTGCCATTTGCAACAACATGGATGGAGCTAGAGAGTATAATGCTAAGAGAAATCAGTCAGAGAAAGACAAATACCATATGATCTCACTCATATGTGTAATTTAAGAAACAAAACCAATGAGCAAAGTTAAGAGAGAAGCCAAGAACAGACTCGTAGCTGTAGACACCAAAACTGATGGTTACCAGACTGGGGAGGGAGGGTCGGGGATGAGGGAATCGTATGGGGACTAGAGAGTACACTTATCGTGATGAAAATAAAGTGATTAAAATATATAGATATCCTTATAGTTTATCACATTTAAACCACTCACATTCCTGTAACATCCCCGACTTCTCCTATATAACTACGCCTCTGCTCTTGCCAACTTGTCTTTCTCATATGGTATTTCCAATTTGTCCACATGATAGACTCCTTCTCGTCTTTAAGACAATTCCAGTATTTCCTCTCTGAAGCCTCCCCAATCCATTCCCAGTTCTATCTGATACTTTATATATAATCCATTGGCAATCATCATATTGTATTCTAATTATGTTCAACTCCTTGAGACCAGAACTGTGCCTTATTCATCGCTGTGAGTTTTAATACAGGACCTGTCTTATTGTTGGATGAATGTTGATCAAATCCATATGTCTATATGTAGGACTGTAATTTCCCCAAGGTTAGGAGCATTGTGCTGTTCACCACAGTACACACACATCTAACTTAGTTAGGCTCTACATAGAATGTTTTACTGACTTACCTTGCAATCCAGGAAGGAAAAAGTTTAAAAAGCCAGGAAGTAGTGTTTAAACTATCATTTTGTAATAGTGTGTTAATATAGATTCATGTATCTATACAAAAGAAAATGCAGTATATACCAAAGATTTCTGAGTTTATTCATATAAACTCTTTGCAAATCATTGTTATCATTATTTCCTGGAAAAACTCAGAAACATCTATATCTTTACAGAGGACTCCTTTGATAAAATAAAATTTACTTAAATTTTTGACCACCAGATAATGTTTTCATACGGTAAGGAAGGAAGGAAACAAAAAAAAGAGTCGCTATTTTGAAACTTACTCTGATTTTAGGCAGTGCAATATCATGGGAAGGTCAGTAGGACGTAGTGCCAGGGTTGGATTCTCAACCAACTCAAATACTCTGTGCTTGCAAACTCGAACAGTTTCTTTAACTTCTCTATGCCTCGATTTCCTCGACTGTAAAATAGGGAAAAGAGTAACAGTGCTCCCCTCAGAGCTTCATCATAAAGGTTAAAGTTGTTACCACTTTTGTAACCACTGTGTCTGGAACATAATAAGTTCTCAATAAAATGTAAGTGATTATGACATTAATATACCAGATAATCTTCAATAACTGAAGTGAAATTCCATTCTTCCCCAGTGTGGGGAAGATAAAAGCTCCCTGGTCCCTCCACATTACCTGGCTAACCAAAGCAGTTCAAAATTGCTATAATCCTTATGAAACAAGCACCTCTGTGCCTATCAAATTGTTTCTATTGGCAGAGTACCTGGAAACCATGGAACTCCATGGAACACTTCGTGTTTTTGCAGAACAAATGAAATATGATTACATTTAATTCTATCCTACATACCAAAAAAAATAAAAATAAAACCTTGGCTAGTAGAAAATATTGTTATATTGTAGCACACAAATTACCACAAATGGGTACTCCCAGAACAAAATATATTGCTATTATTCATTTGGCATTTAGTTGGCATACTACCTCTGATACTCACTATTATGATTACTAGTCCCTTTAACTAAAGAAAACCTGTATTAACATCTCAGAGTTATTTTTTCTTTTTTCCTATGCATAATTTTGAATTAATTTGTTTACCTTTCATTGGTGTGATTTTTCTGTAAAGATAAATTTGTAACCCATTTTCCTCTGTCTCCCTATGATACATTCTTCCACATTAATGTAAACTATTCTATTAATATAAATTAATAATTGATAATAATTTAAATGGCCACATAATGTAACAGATATCACTTAAAATTTTCCTATTTTTGAACATTTAATTGTTTTTATTTTTATTGTAAATAATGCTACCATGAATATGTTCATGCACACTTTGTTTTCCTGCCTATTCCTCATTTCTTAAAAATTTTAAGATAGAAGAAAAATTCAAATTAAAGAATTCAACACATTAGTTTAGGGTAGGTTTCCAAAAACTGGGACTAAACTAACCAGCAGCAAAACATCTTGTGCTATCTTGAGAACTATCAATGTTTCATAATATACATACTTAAGTTTTTAAAATCTGTCTTCAAACAAAAAGAAAAAAGATAAAGTAGACTTGATCTAGAGGTAATAGATGGAAAATAATATATTCATTTCACATCTTCTGGCATTAAGAAGAATTAATAAAACTAACATAACACTACATGTTAATTATACTTGAATAATAATAAATAAAATTTTTAAAAGGGTAAAATAGATGGAGTGTCAGAAATTGCTACAAGTCATTTACATATATTATCTCACTTGATCGTCTTAGGAATTCTCTGAGCCAGCTATAGCTCTTATTCCCATTTTTCATGAAAAAACAGTCACAGAGAGGTTAAGTAGCCTGCCAAATATCACACAGTTTATTACTGCTGGAACCAGACTTCAAACCAAGGGTGACTGACAAATAGCTTGCGCTCTAAACCACCTCAGTGTTCTCCTTCCACAGAACATGGAGACAGACCTCACGTGAAGGAAGTAAGGTTTAAAAAAAGATCCAGGGACGCCTGGGTGGCTCAGTCAGTTAAGCGTCTGACTTCGGCTCAGATCATGATCCCACAGTTTGTGGGTTTGAGCACTGTGTCAGGCTCTGTGCTGACAACTCAGAGCCTGGAGCCTGCTTCAAATTCAGTGTGTCCCTCTCTCTCTGCCCCTCCCCCGCTCATGCTCTGTTTCTCTCTGTATCAATAAACATAAAAAACTGTTTAAAAGATCTAAAAAAGTCAATTTAAATAAATTCAAATCTATAGGACTAATTTCTCAAATATCTTATCAACAGTTTTGTTATGTATTTATAAAACATACATATTAAATTGAAAGATGACATATTTAGAAAGAATATGTCAGAATCAAGATTTACATAAATGTAAGGATGAATAGAAGGATTTGGTTAATTTCTGACTTCTTGTTCTAATGATCCACAATATGGACATCAACAATATAAAAATTTCTCTCTGAAGTTTAGTTGAACTCAAATTCAATAAATAGCCACATAACTACTAAGAAATAAAACCATGGACAGTATTATTCTTTAATTTAACATTGCTAACCGATCAGCTACTATGTGACAGAGGATCATGATCCAGGGATATAATAATGTCATTGTCTCCCTACTGACCAGATAACATCTAGAATGTTACAGCTGGCCCTGAGTCTCACCTCCACAAGCAGACATCCAAAAAAGTGAGAACGGGATGATTAAGGTCTGGAAATGAGAGGTTTAAAAAAAAAAAAAGTCAAAACGACACTCAGATATTTGAAGGGCAGTCACTGGGAAAACGAAGACTTTATATTGCATTGTTTCAAGTACATAACACATTCAAGTAGCTAAAAATTTCAAAGAAAGAGACCACTTCAGGAAGTAAACTGCCCTTCATTAGCGGCCAAGTTGGAACACAAAATTGAGAGCCATCTATTAGAAGTGGTGAAAACCTTCCCAACACTGAGGAGAAAATTGAACTAGAGTGCCTATATAGTTTTTTTCCAGATACAATATTGTGATGCTCTTAAAATCTGAAAACAAATCACAAGATTTCTATCATAGTAAAATCTAATTTCATTAAATTCCTATTAAGGTGGTTACTTCCACTAAGGAGTATCTAATGACATCGCTCATAGGCAATTCTGCTTTAAAAGCAAAATATGGCTTTTAGCTAGAGAAGAAAACCATACAGCCAGCCGAGTCTCCCAATGATCCCACTCTACTCAGAAACCCATTAAAGTAAATCTACCACATTGGGAATATCTTTAAAGTGGCACTCTGCAAAAATTGACTGAAATTTTGGCAAAATGAAGGGAAAAACCTGAGCTTTAGTACAGCCATTCCTTCCTGAGGAGAAAAGTAGAGATCAAATGAGTTTATTAAAAACTCTATAATGCCCTAATGGAATTTTCATTGATGTACTAATCAATATTTCAGAAAATGGGCATTAAGTCTAACTTAACCTATCTATGCCAGAGTTAATGCTGAGATAACAATTCCACTGTGAAACTTGCTTTTAATTTAGCAACTTTAACTCTTCTCAGACTATTACCATTAGTGAATAATTTATCTGTTCCTATCTATAAGTAAATTTTAATATGTAAATGGCTCTTGAAAGCAACCAGAACTACTCTTAGAAGGTAGAGTTTTCTTTTCTTTTCTTTTTAAATGTTTGTTTATTTTTGAGAGACAGAGAGACAGAGCATGAACAGGGGAAGGGCAGTGAGAGAAGGAGACACAGACTCTGAAGCAGGCTCCAAGCTCTGAGCTGTCAGCACAGAGCCGGATGCAGGGCTCAAACTCACGAACCCTGAGATCATCATCTGAGCCACAGTCGGCTGCTTAACTGACTGAGCCACCAAGGTGCCCCTAAGGTAGAGTTTTCAAAGTTGTAGGACTTCTTCCTAGTGAGTAGGTTCTTCTTTGCTGAGAACAATACAATTAATTTTTATAAATCATTAATTAATCTTAAATAATATATACTCATACAATTATGTAAAAGGTAAGAATATGAATAACTATGATTTTTTTTTAATTTCCCAATAACAAGATTGATGTAGAAATGGCACTCTAGCCTTCACTTGAGGATTTCAGCCAGAAAGCATTAGAGAAATGGGGGATAGAGGCTACTCAAAAGAAAAAAAACATAAAGAAGCATGGGGCAGGAAAGGGTAGGAGATGGTCCAATTTGGCCATGTCTAGTGTAGAAAGATTGAAAGTTATTTTACAACCTTATCCTGAAGGAGCTTAACATAAAATTGTTCAGCCTTTTTAATTTTGGAATAAGATATTGTTATGCCCAAGTTTCCAATATCACCCCAAAAAAAGACCAGAGACTACCAGGGAGACCGAGTCACACATGCAAGGGCAAAGGGCTTTATTAAGAGCTTAAGCTGGGGCTCACAGACTCCACCAACCCGCGGGCCACATGGAGAGAGAGCCCCAAACAAAGGTGGGTTAGGGCTTTTAATGAGTTTGGGAAGGGGGAGTTACAGGAAATGACGACACAGGCACAGCGATCCAATCCCTACCCCCCATCAATACTGGCAGTTGTGGGAGCCAATCACAACATTTAGAGTATTGACCAATCAGAGTGGGCCCAGGACCCTTACGTAGGGTGTGACTAGGCCCGCCCCTAGAAAGGTCAAAGGTGTCAGCTGGCCTCTCCTGATTGAGTGCCCCAAGAGTTGTCCCTCCCTCCCTGGGCATTGATACAGAGAAGCCGGCAGCTTCCCCTTTAAGTACAGGGGAAGCCTGAAATCAGACCTGCGTCCTTACAATATATGTGATCTTGGATTTATTACAATTTTTCTCAAAGAATTGGAGTAAAATTGAAATAACACAGAAGAATAGGAATTGAGACAAACAGAAAACTCTGGGAAGGACTTTTACAGTGAATGGACTGAATAGTCATATGAAATAGATTACAAGATGGCCAGGAATCCTTGAGAGCTTATATAAAACTAGAAAGCATCAGTCTGCCATTCCCACTATATTAGAGAATACAGGATAGATTTTTACCAAATTTGTTAGATAAAATTAGGATTGTCTGCCTTAACTGCAATATATGTGGCTCTTTTTAATGATCACAAACTTAAATTTAAATATTTTACTCAATTTATACCTTTTATATTTGTATTTCTGAACTTTATGAGTTTATTTGCCTACTCAAACATTTTCTATTTTTCAATCAGAAATTATACACTACATATAGTGTTTTGCTTACATTTTATGGATTGATAAAGAGGAGCCTCTGAGTGTTCATTGATATTTTGAAGTGGATGTTTTAGTTTATTTCTTTGAGTACATGTAAGAAATTATGCCAGCAAAAACACCATCATGAAAATGAAGACATCTGGGTTGCACAATGTTGTAATGGTGCTAGTTCCTACCACCTCAGGAAAGCCAACTAGACCCACTTCTTCCCAGCTCCATGATTAATTACATTATGTTAGAAACTTGGCCATGATGAGAGTAGTCATACCCAGAAATTGGCAAAGCACGTAGTGCAAATAGGAGCTTTTATCTCTTTCTTTCAGAAAGCCAGATGTCAAAAAAAAAGAAAGCCAGTTGTTAAATATTTACCAGCATACTACTGGCTCCACATTGAAAAAAAAAATAAATAAAGAAATAAAAGAAAAAAGATTTTAAAGAAGTTGGGAGGAACTGAAAGAGGAGGAGAAAAGGAGGGAGCAAGGGAAGAAGGAGGTTGGTTAATTTCAAAAGCATAGATAAACAAAGTTCAGCTAGTACAAGAGCAAAAGAGATTGACACATACACAAAGAATCTTTAGTTCCCAATCAGGAAAGGCCTGCTCCTTTAAAAATAGCCTGGACTGTTGCAAAAATCTGAGGAGTAACTGAGCACCCATAGCAGTGGAAACTCATCCTCAGAGTAACTGAAATTAAGATTTGAACTTGGTGTGCTTCTTAGCAGGATGGTATAAATCCAAAGCCAAAAACTTGACAGACCAGATATGACAGACAATATGAATTTAAAAGCTTTAAAAGTCAAAACAACACCAATTTCAAATATGAATGCCAAATCAACCATGCTAACGATCTAACATGTATTCAGTGTCTGACATTTATTCCATTGTTGATCTCTGAATAAAGGTATATGCTGTTCAGATGGGCAGGTCATATTGGACCCTATTTCAGAGGTATTTGGATCTTTATAATGGAACATCTCCACTTAAGTTGTGAAATGTTTATTGAGAAACAATATCCAGAAGTCATTTTAAAAATGTTATCAGAAACTTAGAAACTTCCAGTGTATATTTCAATTGGGTACATGGAATGGAGGAAAAAGATAATTGTCTCCAAGTAATACTGTTTCCTATGAACTAATTTTTTTAATCTTTTTTGCAGTTCCCAACAACAACATTTCTACCATAACTGAGCTGACCACACTGCAATATCTCCATGTTACAGGTTACCTCTCCCATGTTACACATTGCTTGCAATTAAAATATCTCACTGGTGCTAAGTATGGCGGTCGGAATAGAGGTTCTATCAATTTAATTCTAGTTCTGGCATTACTAAATATGTGAGTGTGGGCTCACTATTTAATCTCTTGGGACTTCTATATTCTCATTAATAAAATACCTAACTCATAGGATTACCATGACAGTAGATGGATTTATGTATACAAAAAGCATAGAACAGTGTACGGCATGTAACAAATGCTAAATAAATGTTGATTGTTATTATTTTCCTACCTCAGCATCAATTTTGGTTTCTGTTAAATGGCTTTTTAATGATGATTATCTGTTTTATCAATTAAACCCAAATATATGGTGAATCAGCATTATTTTATGGCTATCTTAATAACTCAGCTGCCCTGAAATGGAAAAAAAATGTCAAACTTTGCAGATAAACTTTTATCAAAAGTACTTAGTTCTACCATTTCTAATCAGTAATACATTTCTTTGGAATACTATTAGCCATTATCATTGTTATATGACTGTGTGTGCATTGATTATTTCTCTGGTATCAAATTTTTCTTAGTCAAAGTAATAGCCTAATACTATTGACAATTCCAAAATCTCAAAGACTTTTAAAAAATAAGGTCTATGGGGCGCCTGGGTGGCTCAGTTGGTTAAGCCTCCGGCGTTGGCTCAGGTCAGATCTCACATTCTTGGGTTCAAGCCCCGTGTCAGGCTCTGTGCTGACAACTAGCTCAGAGCCTGGAGCCTGCTTCCGGTTCTGTGCTTCCTTCTCTCTCTGCCCCTTCCACTCTCATGCTCTGTCTCTCTCTGTATCAAAAATAAATAAAACATTTAAAAAAATTTTTTTAAATAAAAAAATAAAAAATAAGGTCTATTTCTTATTAATATTGCAGGCTACAATTACTTTGCTGCAAACTCTGCCCCTCTCCCTTGCCTTTCCTGCAGGATCCAGATTTACAAACTGTCCCTCTTTGGGTCTCAGGGCAATGGAAGAGAGAGAATACGGCTGACTATGACCTCACTTCTAAAACCTATGCATAAAGTGACACATGGCATTCCTACCCATTTCATTAGCCAACGCAAGTCACATGGCCACTCCTGAGCCAGAGAAAGGATGTATAATCTTCCCATGGAGAGAGGCAGCAAATATCTTGAACAATAATATGATCTGCAATCAGGTCTTAGTGATGTCAGGAATCAGGTGTTATTTGGCGGGGGGCGGGGAGGGCGGGAGAAGGGTGTTTTTTGGTTTGTTTTTGACTCTTTTCTGTACAGTTTTTGGCTATAATTAATGTTCTTTTGTTTTTATTATTTCTCACCTGCACTATTTATTATGAGTTACAAAAGAAACTCTTATCTATATCCTGAAATTGATATTAGTGGCCCACTGGCACAGGATCCAAATACATGACAGTATCAAAATCTCCTCTTTCTTCTTCTACACAATCTTTCTCTACCAGCTTGCTCCACTACTTCTGTGACTAACAGTTCCAACCACATGTGTGTCACTGGCCGGAGATGTTATGGCTGAATCATTATTAAAAGTCTTAATATATTTTGCTCATAGGTGCAATAAGCAAGACAACAATTAGATCCAGGTAATTACACTGATTCTCTGACAGGATCACCCATTTCCTTGGAGAATATTATACTTTATTGATTCTAGGACTCGGGCTTGTTTTTATATTTTAACATCTTTTACATTGGAATCCTCCCTTAAATTACCATTAGAAAACTTTATACAATATTAACTATTTTTTTCTTTCTTGGTTATATATGAAATTATGATGAATTTAATATTACCTCACCTCTTATATTCAATGAAATACAGCTCTTATTAATATGCCTCAAGTTTGATCAGTACTAACATGTTGAGTGCCTCACCTGATAAGTCATGATGCTGTGAACCACCCTTTCCTAGAGGCTGCTGCCCCAGGTCCCTTGTGACAGCGAGTAGGACTGGTCTGTGAAGAAGCCGTCCTGAGCATTCACACACTGGCACTAACAGCACCCACTCTGTTAACAAGGTGGCTTAGTGAATACCAAATATTTTTTCTTTTTCCAACTTTTACTGTTAGAAGTTTCAGATCTTCATAAAATTTGAAAGAAGAGTACAAAGGACACCCATTTATCCTCCTTCTAGACTTACTACATTTGCCTTCTGTGTATGCGTTGTATATGTGTGATTTATTTTGCAAAAACACTTGAAAGTAAACTGTAGACCTAACACTTCATTCTAAAGACTTCAACATTCATCTCTTACATAACTATAGACCATCATCATACCTAAAAACTTAATAACACATAATATCATCTAATACCACCCATATTTAAATTTATGTATGTGTCTCTAAAATGCCAAATATCCAATAGAAACCCTCTGAACTTCACTCCTCCAGTCCATCCAAATAACTTCATAAGCTCTATTTTCCCACATTTGGCTATGCTTGAAATTCTTTTTTAAAAAATTTTTAATGTTTATTTATTTTTGAGAGAGAGAGAGAGAGAGAGAGAGAGAGGGAGGGAGGGAGGGAGGAGCGGGCAGACACAGAATCCGATGCAAGTTCAAGGCTCTGAGCTGTCAGCACAGAGCCCGATGCAGGGCTTGAACTCATGAAAGGTGAGATCATAACCTGAGCTGAAGTCTGAAGCTTTGACTGTCTGCACCCAGACAAACACCTGTCTATACTTGAAATTCTTAAAATTTTAGATCTTCACTGAACCCAATCTGAAAAAGGTACAAATATACAGAAATTGAAAAGAAAACAACAAAAGTTTGTACCATAGTAGTCCCAAACATTTTATAGAGAAGTAAATTGTTTTGGAGTTTTAATAAATGAGTTTGCATTAGTGGATATTATGCAGAAATAAGGAAATTAGGATGCAGATGAGCTATGAAAGCAGTAATGATACTGATCCTAACCTGACTCTTTATAGTCAGTTAGGACTCTTTATTGAGAAAAAAAAAATAGACTTCTATCCAAATACAATAAGCTAAACATCATGATTTTCTTTTAATAATAATCTGTAAGTTTTCTTGACATTATACTTCAAAGGCTACCACAAATGAGTGAACACACCTAAGAGTGGTATTACTCACCTTTTTTTTTTTTAGTTTTTTCTTTATTTTTGAGAGACAGAAACAACGTGAGCAGAGGAGGGTCAAAGAGAGAGGGAGACACAGAATCTGAAACAGGCTCCAGGCTCTGAGCTGTCAGTACAGAGTCCGACGCGGGGCTCGAACCCACGAACCATAAGATCATGACCTGAGCTGAAGCCGGACGCTTAACTGACTGAGCCCCAGGTGCCCCAACTCACCTTTTCTATAATGTCAGCAGATCTCTCCTGGGGAAAACAATGAATTAGCTCTTTTGCAAAACATGGTCCCTTGAGTTAGGCAAAATAATACAGGACAGATTTTCAATTTAGCAGTTTTAGAAACATTTTGTGAAAGTTACCAGAAAAAAAAATCCTTTCCCATGGTGCTCACTTGCCTAAATGGAAGCATCTGTTCTGAAGATTAGTGCATCCCGGAAAAGCTCAAGGGAAAGAATGCGGCTTTTCTTCTATAAAACCCAAGATTTAACCACCTGCATGTTCCCAAGGCCTCCAATATTTTAGAGTTATAACTTCCTTCTTTAGTTTCTCAAGAAGCCTTTCTTCAAATACTGACTGGAGGGCTGAAGAGCCCCAACTTTTCCTTAGGGGATTATTAAGGAATTGCATTGCCCCAATATGCCCCTCTCTCTGGTTTCCCACCTGAAGGTTCAATTGTTCTCATAATAATTTGCATCCCATGGAACCTATTCACCTCCTGCACAGCTCAACCAGGCTAGACTTTAGCCTTCTTTTTAGTTATTCCCAGGAGAACGAGAATTTTGCTGAAAAGGTTAACAGAAAGGAACTTAAGCATAGAAAAGAGGAACAATGCAAAATTTAATATTAGCTATTTCTGTTTCTGGAGCCCCTCTTTATTGCTCTCTACAAGGAATTTTCTTTTTTCTTTTTTGGGGGGGAAAGAGAGGACATACCCCCACCCTCATGGTCCAGGATTGCCACCAGGTTGCCTTAAGATCCTTTTCTGTACCTGGTCCTTCCCTGTAACCCCCCTTCTTTCTCACTCTCTAGTTTCCCCACACATCCTCTTCTCACTCCCAAACTCCTAGTATTTATCTTATTATTTATGACAGAAAGCAATTTTATTTTCGCTGTTGCAGCCCTAATCCATCAATATGAAACTCTGTCCTCATACCTCCCAACCAAAAGACAGGTAAAGTATTCTCCAATACTTACAAGTCATCTTCTCTAGAGCTTCTCTCTAATGATATTAAGAAATTTGTTGCCATTAAGAATAGATTCTTCTTCATAAATATCAATGTCTTAACCATGTTGAAGCAAAAGAGTAATATTTAACCCCGCAAAATGAGAAATTTAGGAATGATCATTTGGCTCCAAAATGCCCCAAGTGTCCCATCAGTGCCCCAGGCTCTTCTGTTTTTTAGCAACACAACACTTTTAGCACGTGTCCCTTTCCCTCATGCTTATAATATGATGTTCCATGTCTAGGCAAGAAGAGCAAATGTTTTTAAAAAGAAAAAGGAAAAAGGAAATACAGGAAAAGAAAGAAAGCAAGAAAATGAGAAAGCTAAAGGGACAAGCCAGCCAAGTTTACTTTTAAAAGAACTTTCTAGAAGCCCCATCCAAAGATACTTACTTCTATTCCATTGGCTAGACTTGCTTTGTACATCCACTACTCTACAAGGGTATTATTAAATAAGGTTCTGTAAATAAAAAAGAAGAGAATGAATATTTGGTAGACAACCAGAAATGTCCATGAGCTGAGCTAACACAGAGATCATATAAACTCAAATCTTACCAAGCAGCAAGCTCATTTATATGTTGCAAAGGACACAAGCTAACAAAAGTTTCAGAGGAAGCAGAGAGAGGGCTGAGATGTCAAGAGCAGATCCCCAGGTTATTTCCACCACACAGTCCCTCTGGTCCAGAACAGAGGAGATCTCTATGTGAGATTCACAGAACCACTTAACACAGAGGGTGGATTTAAGTTATGAAGCATGGCCACTTCACACCCCAGAGAGATATATCATGTTCATCACATTCTGATTAGACTTGTTCTAATCAAGTCACCTGCCCTCTGTCTCTTTCCCAGAGTTATTTTCTCTAACAGACTGCTTTCATTTCTTCCTCCCAGTCTACAACCAGTTTCTCTTTTTTTTTTTCTGTAGATAAGGCAGTAGAATCATTTTCTTTTAGTTTTGATTTTTTAAATTAGGTAGGATAAGGTTGTTGGGCTCTTTGCCAAAAATCTTTTTCTCAAAATGTAATAAAATATGTATTCTCTTCATCTTTGGTATACTCCCCCAGAGTAACAAGATTGTTTTTCTTCCTTTATGTCTACAAAATAAGTCAACAAATTTACGGAGTCTGCTAACTGCCGTTTATTTTTCAAGGCACTGGGAATCGAAAAATGGATAAGAACTTGTCCTTGCCCTAAAAAAGCTCAGTTTGGGGGATGGGATTGTTGTGCCCAAGTTTTTAAAATCGCCCCAAAACACCCCAAAACAAGCACCAGAGACTGCTAGGGAGACCGAGACACGCCTGCAAAAGCAAAGGGCCTTTATTGCAAGCTTAAGCTCCGGCTCACAGTCTACAGCCAACCCGCTGGCCACGTGGAGAGAGCCCCGAACAAAGGCAGGGCAGGGCCTTTTATACCTTTGGGAGGGGGAGTTACAGGAAATACAGTGATCCAATCCCTACCCCCCATCAATACTGGCAGTTGTGGGAGCCAGTCACACCATCTGGAGCACTGACCAATCAGAGTGGGCCCAGGACGCCCCACGTGGGGCGTGACTAGGCCCGCCTCTAGAGAGGTCAAAGTTATCGGCTGGCCTCCCCCGATTGGGTGTCGCAGGAGCTGTCCCTCCTTAATGCGCACCCTTTCAGGAGAAGCCAGCGCCTTCCCCTTTAAGTAAAGGGGAAGGCTGGATCGGACCTGCGGTTAACGGTGGAACGCCCCCCACCCCCCAGGGCCGCCGGGCACATTTCCACGTGGAGGTGCGCCGCGACCGGCTCCAGGAAGGCTGGGATGGCCCTGTGGTGAGGGCCGGATCAGACCTGCATCCTTACAGGATAAATTCTTAAATACATTATCACAGAGCAATGTGGAAAGTTCTATGATACCCATATTCCTAGGGTAATGAAGCAGGCTGAATTTGGAAAGTAATCCAGCCAGAAGCTAAAAGAGAAGGGTAGACTAGTACTCCTTTGCTCAATCTTAAAGGTGTGTGGGAGGTTGAGCCATTCCAAGCAGAAGTAACATGAAATAAATGGAAGAAACTTCTGGTATGTGTAGAGAACAAGAAGGCAATTTGTGGCTATGAAAACATAAAGTGTGAGGCAGACAGTGCTGAGAGATGCACTTGGCTTAGGTCAGATCACGGAGGACCTCATAAACCATCTTAAAAACCTTTAGCTTGATCCTACAATTGATGGTAAACTTTTGACAACTTTCAGACTAGAGACTGACAATATCAGAAGTACATTTTCAAGCTGGCTCTAGACTGAAACATAGATGAGAAATAGGGATAAGACCAGAGCCAAGAAAACTGGATTAAAGCCTGCTATGATAACCCAGCCAAGAAGTGGTAAGAACCTACATGAAACATGATATGAGAGGAGTAATGTTAGAGAAATAATATGTTTATTCATTTAATGAATATGGATTGAACATGCACTGTGTTGCAGTTACGGGTAGAATGCTAACAGTGAGCAAAACAAACAGAAATCCCCACCTTCACAGAATTTACAAGGCAATGTGAAAGTTCTTCCAGGTCTGTGGATTAATACATCGTGATTGACTTAATGTAACCAAAGGTACACAAGATTTTTGGCCTATGCTACAAATATAGTCTTTGTCAAAAGAGAAAACAGGAAGTCTAGATCCTCATTCACCTTTCTGGTGAATATAAATAACTTCCACTGATCTCTGCAACATTTTAACATTTTCACCATTTGGAAATACAGCTGTTGCTGCCCAGCTTGCTTTTTCTCGGCAGCTTTGATGGTGTGGTAATGTCAGAATGTGACATTATTGCTTACTCAGGCCATGCACTAATGATTCCATTTTTCATAAACAGTGAGGCTTCGTAACCTTTGGGGACCACTTTCAAATTCTTGTACATCCACAAAGACTGTTAATTCATAAGACATCTGTGAGTCTCGGCTCTAATTTTGAAGAAAACCTCCTCAGAATATATTTTTCCTGACTCAGAAAATTTCTTAAATCGTTTTACACATTTGCCTCATTGCTCTACTTCAAACAGTGTATATATGTAAGCACTGAGAACCTGCAAGTACTTTATACTGTTAACTAAGGCTAACAAGTACTTACGGGAGTAAAGTCTGCCAGGGAATTATATATAAGAGCAACTTTCCCCTCACTAACACTTGGCAAAGGAATCTTTTCCTACATTTTCTATTCCAGCCTGGTAACTCAGTTTTTTCTAGTGTTTGTTCTATCACTAGCTTTCTAGATGACTATGATAAAGAAAATGCATCACCTCTATGGAGATATTTCCTAATTCAGAAATGGAGAGACATCGTCTGTCAGACATTGTCTGAGTGACAAGATTTCCCCTAACAAGGTGATTCCAGATTTTGTAATTCAGAAGACCAATTTCACAGCAGACACTGAATTCCAAATAGACAAGAGGAGACAGCTTCTCCCCAACCATTTTTTGAAAGTTTGTTTTACATCACTTTACTTTTACAAAAGACCTACATTAGTACTATTTGTTTTTGTTAACCAAAAGAAATGTGAAGGGGACTGGAGCTTTTAGGAAGAAAAGACAAAAAGCAAAAACAGCATTCACTGTTCTGCAGCAGAGCTGTTGTGGAGACGCAGAAACCCGGAACAGCGGGAGGCCCTGTCCCGTTCCCTTCCCGGGAACCACACTCAAAACCTCAGCATCAAGCTGCCACAGTTATGAACTGTGTGAGCATCTGCGCTTTGTCTTGATTTATTTCATGCATCTGTTAACAAGATTTGTTCTAAGGTATTAGAAAAGCCTAAGAGAGGTTATTTTGGGGGCCTAGGAATGCTCAAAATTTTTCCATATAAATTAATGGTGACTGCTTCTTACTTTTACAGTATTTTGGCTTACAAAAGGTTTCATTGCCAATGCTTTACATTCAGAGCAAAGGGGAGACTTGTATTATTCAGAAATAAATAAATGTGGGGTTTTTTTTTTTTAATGTTTAATTTCTTTCTGAGAGAGAGAGAGAGAGAGAGAGAGAGACAGTGTGAGCAGGGGAGAGTCCGAGAGAGAGGGAGACACAGAATCCAAAGCAGACTCCAGGTTCTAAGCTGTCAGCACAGAGCCTGACGTGGGGCTCAAACCCATGAACCGTGAGATCATGATCTGAGCCGAAGTCGGACCCCTAACCGACTGAGTCACCCAGGTGACTCAATAAATGTTTTAAACTAATTAAAATATCTAAATCAGACAACACATACCCCAGAGTATTTAGACAATGTACAAATATAATCTTAGGATAACTGGAAGTAATTTTTTCATATTATAGATAATAAGTATTGCTGCCAGAACACTGTAGACATAAAAAGATCTCATTTTCAAAAATAGGTGGGGATGAAGGCACTGGCTCTTTGACAACTAATTTCCTTCATCATTATTAGATATTTATATTTTTCTATCCCACTAAGGAGTTAATTTGGGTAATATATCTTCTGGAAAATCATCCATTTAAGGAGCTTTTCTTATTTATTAGCATAGATTTTTGAAAACTAATTTTTGTAACTCTATTAAATTATTTCTCTACTGGTGAATCATTCTTTCTTCTCATCCTTAAATCTATGTATTTGTGTTTTCATCTCTTCCCAGCTACACCTTTGATCAAGATAAGCGTGAAGTTACCCATTTGACTGGATTTTGTTACTATTGTTTAACCTCCTTATATCAATTCTACTATTTTTTTCTGTTTCTATTTATGCTTTGATTTATGGTTTTATCTTTATTGATTCATTCTTTTGCTTTCCTTGGATGTATTTGTTCCATTTCCTATACTGAATGCTTAATTATTTTAATTTTCTTCTCCTTAAATTGTTGTATGTAGTATTCTCAATCTTGTTTTCAAAATATTCTGCAACTTCAGTTTTTATTTTCTATTTGACACAACAGTTGGCTAAATGAAAGCTACTGTTTCTTTTTTTGTTAAGTTTATTTCTTTATTTTGACAGAGAGAGAGTACAAGCAGGGAAGGGGCACAGAGAGAAAGACAGAGAATCCCCAGTAGGCTTCATACTGTCAGCACCAAGAACTGTGAGATCATGACCTGAGCTGAAATCAAGAGTCACTTAACCTAATGAGCCACCCAGGCACCCCAAAAGCTACTGTTTCATTTGTTTTTCTTTTGCTAGATATATCTGGTTTTACTAGTTTACATTCAGAAATTCAGAGATTTACTAAATTGCTTTCCTACTTTCTGGAATTCATTAAGATTTCCTTTGTGGGTTCATGAGGACTTTAGAAAAGGTAGAATCTCAATAGTATATAAATTTTTACAGCATTTCTATTAATTATTAGGAATACTGTCTCCTTCGTTACTGGATTATGGATTTCTCAATATGTTCAGGGTGAAAGAAATACAAAAAATATCTGGGTAAGACTTATCAAGAAAAGAAAGGACTCAAAAAAATAAATAAAACCCCAAAAATGAGAGAGGAGAAATAATAACACCAGAGAAATACAAACAATTACAGGAGAAAATTATGAAAAACTATATGCCAAAAAATTAGACAACCTAGAAAAAATGGATAAATTCCTAGAAACATATAAACTACCAAAAGTAAAAAAGGAATAAGTAGATATTTTGAACAGACTGATAACCAGCAAAATCATGAGTCAGTAATCAATAAACGCCCAACAAACAAAAGTCCAGAACCAGATGACTCCACAGGTGAACTCTACCAAACATTTAAAGAGGAGTTAGTACCTATTCTTCTCAAACTGTTCCAAAACACAGAAAAGGAAGGAAAATTTTCAAATTCATATGAGGCAGGTATTATGCTAATACCAAAATCAGATAAATCCACCACAAGAAAACTATTGGCCAATATCTCTGGTGAACACAGATATAAAAGTCCTCAACAAAATACTAGCAAACTGAAACCATCAATACATTTAAAAAAATAATTCAGCACATCAAGTAGGATTTCTTTCCAGGTTGCAAGGATGGTTCAATATTCACAAATCAATCAATGTGATACATCACATCAGTGAGAGAAATGATGAGAAACATATGGTCAACAGATGCAGAAAAAGCATTTGACAAATACAATATTCATTCATGATAAAAACCCTCAACAAAGGAGGTTTAGAGGGAACATACTTCAACATAACGGCTATCTATGAAAACCCATAGCTAATATCACCTTTAATGGGGAAAACATCAAGAGTTTTTTCCCTAAGGTCAGTAACAAGACAACAAAGTCCATTTTCGCCACTTTAATTCAACATAGTACCCGAAGTCCTAGCCACAGCAACCAGACAACACAAAGAAATAAAAGGCATCCAGATCAGTAAAAAAAGAAGTAAAACATTGACTATTTGCAGATGACCAGATATATATATATAGAAAACCCAAAAGACTCCACTAAAAACTGCTACAATTGATAAATTAATTCACTAAAGTCACATGATACAAAATCAATGTAGATAAATCTGTTGGATTTCTATACACCAATAATGAAGCTGCAGGTAGACAAATTAAGAAAATAATCCCATTTACAATTGCACCAAAAATAAAAAGATACCTAAGAATAAATCAAACAAAAGAGGTAAAAGACCTGCACCACAAAAACTGTAAAACACTGATGAAAGAAATTGAAGATGACACAAAGAAATACAAGTGTTCATGTATTAAAAAAACAAATATTGTTAAAATTTGACACTATCCAAAGCAATCTACAAATTCAATGCAATCTCTATCAAAATATCAACAGAATTTTTCACATGACTAGAACAAACAATCCTAAAAATTGTATGGACCCACAAAAGACTCTGCATAGCCAAAGCAATATTGAACAGAAAAGGAAAGCTGGACAGATCAAAATTCCAGACTTCAAGTTATATTATAAAACTATAGTAATGAAAACAGTATGGTGCTGGCATGAAAATAGACACATAGATCAACAGAACAAGATAGAAAACCCAGAAATAAACCACAATTAAATTGTCAATTAATCTTCAACAAAGCAGGAAAGAATATCCAAAAGAAAAAAGTCAGCCTTTTCAACAAATGAGAAAACTGGACAGCAACACGCAAAAATATGAAACTGGAACACTTTCTTATACCACAAACAAAAATAAAGATATAAGTGTGACACCTAAAAGCATAAAATCTTTAAAAGAGAACACAAGTAATAACCTCTTTGATGTTAGCCATAGCAACTTTTTCTAGATCTATCTTCTTAGGCAAGGGAAACAAAAGCATAAATAAACTACAGAGACTTTATCAAAATAAAAATCTTCTGCACAATGAAGGAAACAATCAGCAAAACTAAAAGATATACAGAATGGGAAAAGATATTTGCAAATGACATATGATAAAGGGTTAGCATCCCAATATTTAAGAAACTTATACATCTCAACATCGAAAAAGCAAATAACCCATTTAAAAAATGGCCAGAAGACATGAATAGATATATCTCCAAAGATAACATACAGATGGCTAAAAAACACCTGAAAAGACACCCATCCTCACTGACTACCAGGGAAATACAAATCAAAACTACACACCCGTCTCTCATACCTATCAGAATGGCTAAAATCAACAACACAAGAAACAAGTGTTGGCGAGGATTGGAGAAAGAAGAATCCTTCTACACTGTTGATGGGAATGTAAACTGGTGCTGCCACTGTGGAAAACAGTATGGAGGTTCCTCCAAAAGTTAAAAATAGAACTACCCTACAATCCAGGTATCGCATTACTGGATATTTACCCAAATACAAAAAAAATAATTCAAAGAGATAGACATACCCTAATGTTTAGACCAGCATTATTTACAATAGCCAAAGTATGGAACAGCCCAAGTGTTCATCATTTGATAAATGAATAAAGAAGTGGTATATATATATATATATATATATATATATATATATCACACACACACACACACACACTCAGTGGAGTACTATTCAGTCATAAAAATGAAGGAATCTTGCCATTTGCAACAACATGGATAGAGCTAGAGAGTATAATCCTAAGTGAAATAAGTCAGAAAAAGACAAATGCTATATGATTTCACTCATAGCTGGAATTCAAGAAACAAAACAAATGAGGAAGGGGCGGGGAGAGAGAGACAAACCAAGAAACAGATTCTTAGCTAAAAAGAACAAACTGATGGTTATCAGAGAGGTTACCAGAGTGAGAGGTTAGGTTAAATGATGATGGGGATTAAGGAATGAACTTGAGATGATCACTCAGTGTTGTAAGTGTTGAATCACTACATTATACACTTGAAACTAATATAACAATGTATGTTAACTAATTGGAATTAAAATAAAAACTTATAAACAAATAAAATAAAATAAAATCTCTGGCTACAATTGTTATTTCTTTCGATTTCTTATTTTCTAAAGTTGTATTTATATATATAGATGCTTTGTTATTTACCATCACTATAAACAATACAAAAATGTCTATAATTTTACCACCTCTCCCTCCCTTTTTCTTCCAATTCTGGTGACAAGTCCTGGGACAAAGTTTTCCCTGGTATACTATAACTGAATTATTAATAATTATTATTTCATTATATGTCTTTGTTCAAGAGTTATAATCATAAAAGTTAGTTTTGCAAATATGATTTATAATGTAATTATGTTTTTAAAAATTAATATTTACCACCAGGATTTTCGATCTTTTCCTTGAATAGATTATGCATTCAAGTAGATTTTTCATGTAGACTGCATAGGACATATAGTTGAAGAGCCTTTGTATATTTGGAAATCTCTTTCTGTTGCCTTGACATGTTAATGACAACTCAGCTGAACGTACCCTCTATGGGTGAAATCTATTCTTTCTCCAAATCCTGGAAATATTGCTCACCTGTTCTCTTGCACATAAAGTCTCTGAAATTAATTATTTCTTCTCTTTATATTCTATTATTCCTATTTAATATTTCTATATAATTCTGTTTTTATATTTCTATTATTCCTATTTTAACATGTAATAATTTCATTAGGTGCACTTTAGTCTTCGATTATCTTTATTATCTCTCTAGGGAATTTCATGGATACTTTGCATCCTCCCCCCTCAAGATCTGTCCCCTCTTTTGCTGACAATAGAATTAATTCATTTTTTCCTCACACTCAATCCATATTGTTTATGTGGAGCTCAAAACCCAAACCAGGTATAGAGCATATAAACCAGTCTTAGGTCAAGTGATACGTCATCACCTTGTCTCAGTGATTGGTTGACTCACAGTGTGTGAACCTCACTATGTGATTTCGTCTGGACATCAACACTTGCCACAATGTATTAGAGAAACGTGCACTAATTAAAGCATTACCTGCACTTTGCATTGATTCCTCATCCTACCACATGAAGGAAATCATGGCTCCTGATATCACCTTCAATTTAGTGGCAAATACATCGTCCTGCTTGCCATGATCTTTGGGTATTATATGTAGCTCTTTCCTAATTTTAGGACAAACCTTTCAGTTGCATTTTCTTCCTTTCCCTGAGTTTTAGGGAGTTTTCTGCTTGTTTTGTTTAGTAAGTGAAGAATTGCAACAATATTGTGGAGGAAAAAAATCACCATTTATTTTAAAAAATTAAAAAAATCAAGATAAACAAGGCCATATTCTACTACAGAAAGCCCCCTAGTGACCAGTACTTTTTTCCTAGCCAGAAATGTTCAGTTACTCAAACGTCCTATTCCCAGGTTACCTTTTTGTTTTTGTAGAAAGTGTTTTTGGTGAAGCTACTACTTCTCTCATTCTTAAGAAAGACAATGTTTTTATTTCCCCTAAAGTAAACATGTGAAGTTTAATTCAAGAATCTATTTCTTCCTTTATTAGTTAATTCTTTATTATTAATTTATTAGCAAAATAGCTGCTACTGATATTATAATCTTAACCTGCATTTTCTTAGAGAAATTGACACTTGTTGGGTTTTAACTGGTTAGTATCATTCACCATCATGTTAAAGACAGTGGTGAGTTTTCACTTAAGGGATTTTACCCCTCCCTATTTTCAGTCCTTTGACTCTCCTGCTATATCTAAATGTGGTATTTGACCTAGAATGGGCACTTGGTTATGTAGAAATGTAACAGTGGTTATATAGGAATGATGTTATGAGTTGAATCCTATCCTCTCCCCATCCCCAGCAAATTCATATATTGAAGTCCTAACCCTTAGTAACTCAAAATGTGACTGTACTTGGAAATAGTAAATATCTAAAAAAGTAAATAAGGTTAAATAAAGTCATTAGGGTGGTCCTTATTCCAATACTACTTGTGTCTTTATAAGAAGAGGAGATTAGAACACAAACACACAGAGAGACGACCATGGGAAGACACAGAGAAAAAGTGGTCAATTGCAAGCCAAAGAGAGAGGCCTCAGAAGAAACCAAACATGCTAACTCCTTGAACTTGAAATTTTAGTTTCCAGAAATGTTAGAAAATAAATTCCTGTTGGTCAAGCCATCCAGTCTGTTATGGCAGCCCACTAATACAAACGGGTATGTGACTCATCAAATCAATCAGAACCAGTAAGATTCAATTCTGGAAATGGATATTTTTCACTACTGTGTTTGCAACAAAGTGAATTCAAGATAAGATTGCTGCAGCTCTCTTGTCACCATAAGGCTAGACCTACCAGAGAATGTAACCAACAAAGAGGAAGTGGTTCTAACGGATCAAATAAATGAGAGAAGTCCAGTGTTGTCATTTTATTCCCCAAGGTCAGGTAAACTTTGAAGCCACCTGTATTCCTGGACTTTTCAACTTTGCAAGTCAATAAGTATCCATTTTTATATAATATAAATTTCTCCTCACAGCCAAAAGACTCCTAATTAATAAACTTAACATCCAAGAGTTCTAAGCCAAGACTTGTCCAAAGTTACTGATTGTTTTGTTTGGTTTTGGCTTTGGTTTTTTCCTAAACACCAATTGCTTTAAAATGATACAGTCCTATGGAAAGATGCCATGGTCTCTTTTTATAGGAAAAAAAATTAGATAAAATAATAACAAAATATTTTATAGAAAAATCCCTTGAAAGATCTGTCTGTTCTATAAGTCATTTCCTGTGGAAAGTGACTTGAGATGGATAGATTTACTGTTTCACTCTTTTCATATCGAACATCCATTGAAACAGATTTCAAAACAATAAGAATTAAAATTTACAAAGAAAAATGAGGCAGTTCTGGAATTATGAACATTGATTTGTGGTTATTTCACTCTTATATCTTTGAGCATCTATGTGCACACACTTGTAAACTGGGGTATCTCTCTGCCTACACGAGAAAACAGGTTAACATGTTGTATGCCAAAAGCATATGGGAAAACAGACATAAGGACTGGATCCTGATGTTAGATGGCTTGTTCCCCCAAGCTGCTCCAGATCTCCCTCTCTTTACCACAACCTCTGCAACCCTCCTCCCTGTGTAGTCAAAGAAGGTGTCAGTCTACACAGCCGATCAAGCAAGCAATATCCATTTTGAAATCTTGTGTTGCTAATGTATTGAGTTTCTTTTTCCACACCACTCACTAAGCAGACTAGACAACAAGAGACAAGTCCCCTCTGCACCTGGGAGATGCCTGCAGGGTAACACCAGTTATAATCCCTGCATCAAGCAATCCTCAGAACTACGATGACAGGCTGAAAAAATACCAGAATATTAGTCACCCACCTCTCAACTCATTGTAAAGAGTTTGGTAAAAGAAGTAAATACTCTCGTAAGAATTTACTAGTAGAAATGTTTTTCCTCAACTGGATCACCAATAAAAAACGCCACAAGGATAATGTTTTGTATGTTCTTATCTTTGTCATCTGAAAAAATTATGTTTTATTTGATTCTTAGATTGTAATGGCTGAAAAAAACATGGAGAATGATTGACAATATCTGTTTAAAAGGATACAAGCTTCTTGTAAAATTAAGTTTACTGGAAAAATCAAAATTGTTAGACTCATATTTAATGACAAAAAGAGACCATCTAAAACAATGTGATATCTCCCTCTAATGTTAGAATAAAATTTGGCAATTATTGTGACTTAAGTTTTAGTTAGGCAATATTTATATTATTCTAGAAATTTCTTTAATTGATCTAGCAACGTATAAGACTTGAGAAAATTTAGGTAAAAAATAATACAGTTTTACAATTTCTCAGTTATATGTCCTTGGACAAGTAATTTAACCTCACTATTCTCTTATTTTCCTCATTTGTAATAAGAACAATATACCTATTTTTATGATTATAAAAATTAAATAAATCAATATGCATAAAGCACCATATTACAATATTACAATATGAAACATATATACATTTTTTAAAAATAATACTGATATTTCTATAGATATACTTTAAATTCACATAAAAAATAAAATTTGCAAAAGACACAGAAGGATAATGTGCATTATTTTTAAATGTATTCCCTATAAGGACTATTTTACTACAAAAATCCTTTAGTTTTGAGTTCTCCCACTCATTTGAAAGCTGGCTAGATGTATTAAAACTACAGTGAAAAGATCCAGAATGAATTCTCACCAGCCTGTGATTCTAGGTAAGTTATTTAGCTTGTCTGAGTCACCATGTACTTAGTGGAAGAATGAGCGTATCATCACATATTTGTCAAAGCTTGAGAGGAGTCTGAAGTTCTGGCCTGTAGTATGTGCTTAATATATTCTTTAAATTTTAGAAACTCAATTTATAAAGCAAGGTACATGTTTGCCGTAGCACCACACACAAGGAATTTTGCTGAAAGGTATGTCTATTTTAAACACAATTACATTGCAAAAAGTTTAGCACAGGTGTGGGATCCTATACGTACTCAATAAGAATACAGGACTATTACATTCATTATTCAAAATGTTTTTGAGCACCTCATCTGCCAGGTCTGTGCTAGGATATAAAAGCCAATATTTCTGATGAACCCACAAATGAAGGCTAGTTGCCTAAAATCCTTTATTTCCAGCTCTGTCCTATATCATAAGAGATTTCATTAACAGGAGCTAATGCCTCCGGGATAGAGAGCTACTTCAGAAAAAAAAGGATTAATTATTAATACAATAAAATACAACAGGAGCCCAACCGCCAGGTTTGTTTATGCCAGTTATCCTTGCCTGACTTCTCTTCGCAGATTTATTTGAGCTACTTTTCAACCTGCTGGTCAGAATTCCAGGTTCATTCTGTTACTTAACGCACAGTGGAGTGCAGTAAAGCAGGAAACCTCATTCGACACAAAGCTCTAAGATTGACCTCCTTAAGACAACAGAGAAAATAATAATGAGATGTTCAAGAAAAGTAAAAATTCCTCAAGGGTGAAATGTATTTCCTTATATCCATGCAAGCAAACATGTTTACAGAATTCCATCTCAGGATCAAAATGTAATTGTGTTGACAGTGACTGCTGTCTTATCTTTTCCCATTATCATGAATACTAAAATGGGACTTGCTTTCGAGAACTTGCTTTGACAGCTCAGATTTTTCAAACACTGTTTGCCATACCCAAATACCACTGCCTCGGGTGACCCTATTAAAGTATTTACAACACTATGCCATCTGCCATGTTATATAATACATTTCATGGATATTGTTGTGTTTAATGTAAAGGCTCTGAACTAAGCAAAAAGATAATTAAAGCCCTTCCCCTGGACACCATTCATGATGACACAGTCTCTCAGTGCAATTTGTGCTCTTGATCAAAAAGTGCTACTCCAGATCTACACTTTTGAAAAAGTTTCAAACCAATATTGTAAACTCCACTACCAGTCAATTAGGGAATACTCATAATGAGTTTTGTTTCCCCACATAAGCGTATACCTGCAGAGGTCAAATAACCAATATTCATCTGATTATTTTCTCCTACATATCATCCAAGTATGAATCTCAGAATTGGAGAGACTTAATTTCAAGTTCTGCTTCTGTCTTGTGGCCACACAACTTCTCAGGATCTCAGTTTCTTCTTCAGTAAAAATATCATTGTCATGATTTTAAAATGAAATAATTTATTCAAAGTCTTAGAACATAATAGATCCCCCGAAATAGTAGCTCCTGTTATTGAGAAAAGGTCAGGTCAGAGATCAGTGCCTACCAGGAGAGAGTAAGAAAGGGCTCTTCCATTCAGAACATCCAGAACATCCAGGATCCTCCCTGTTGATTGAGGCTTGAAGCGATCACTAATCTCAGCTGTGAAGAAGGAAAGAAGCAGGTGGATGTAGGCAAAAACCTGACTTAATTGCAAGAAGTAACACCTTTTCTTTTTCTGAGTTTTCTAATTGTATTTTAATATTCCCTCTTCCGCTCAGAATAGCCTGTCAGCCCTATCATCCCTCCAGGGGATAATAAAGATCTCTTTAATGATGCATAGCTATCTGCTGGCGATGTTTAGATATTCCTAAGAAATGCCACAAAAATGATTTTTACTTTATGCAAATGCCCAAATATACCCACAAATTAGTTCACTCATAACCCCAAAATCATTACTCCACTGTCAGAACATGGAGATGGCCCAATACACATAAAGAAATAAAAGGAGTAAAACGGTCAATCAAAATATAATCCTTTTATTATAAAGAGCTGTATCAAAGGCAGCTTCACAGCTTAAGAGCCACATTGGCTTGCTAATTGAACCCACAGTCAGGGAGATTTATTTTATCCAATCACAGGCATTTCTGGGTAAAAGCAGCACAGAGGAACAGAAGAGAACCGTCCATGAAGACAGCCTTATTTTAAGAGAAAAGAAAGGGGGCTGAACTGAGCATGCTCAGTTGATCCTTCCCAAATTTATGTTACATTACTCGCCCCTTATCCATGGTAGATCTGTTCCAAGACCCCCAGGGGATGCCTGAAACCGCAGTTAGTATCGCACCTATATGCTCTTTTATCCTATAAATACATGTCGATAATAAAGTTCAATTTCTAAATTACACACAGTAAGAGATTAACAATAACTGATACTAAAATAGAACAATTATATCAACATACTGTAGTAAAGTTATCTTTCTCTCTCAGCGCAAAATGTCTCCTTGCGTTGTACTCACCCTTCTTCTCCAGCTGACGTGAGATGATAAAATGCGTACGTGGTAAGATGACGTGAGGGGAGTGACGCAGGCGTATGACGGTGAGGGCAGTGACGCAGGCGTATGACGTAGCGTCAGGCGACTACGGACCGTCTGCGGATTCCAGATGGACGATCGTCTTCCTCAGGATCAGCGCTGACCCCAGGTAATGGAAGCCATTCGAAGTGAAAGCACGTGTAGGTGGGGCCTTCTGTATTTCTGAGGCAGGGTGAAAGGGGTGGAGAGAGGCCAGCATTCATTAAGTTGCCGAAACTAAAAGAGTTCTCTAAACTGAGTTCTCTAAATTAGAAGAAATTTTCAGGAATGAGGGAAGAAATATTCTCCCCCCCCCGCCCCGCCCATCTACAACCAGAAAATAAAATGAAAGCCCTAGGTAATGCAAGCCATAGTACATTAATCTGTTGCCAAGTAGTGAGATCAATTCCTAAAAGGTGTCATGTTTTACAAAAGTGAAAATTCTATTTAAGCATAGCCTGAGGCATAAAAGTTCTGGAAGGCATCTGGATCCCAAGCAAAGCATGTATCTCTCACCTGAATCATAATCTAAATCATTCAGTGCATACTGTTGCCGTGTGTTATGTCTCTAAAGGGCTAGACAAATCTCTTACCCTAATTAGCTTGAAACAAATTAAGGAACGCACACAGATGCCAGATAGTAATTAAAATACCTGCTTTTCTACCAGTAGAGATGCAACGGAGACTATGACTTAGACCTGTGTTCAAAATTAAGCTTTCCACTCATTTTCTGCAAAACTGGATCTAGCCACCCTAAGTTGCTTGTGTCCTCTGCACAGGAACAGAGCCTGCCCAGGTAGGTGTCGGTTTGGAGGCAGAGAAATAGAAGAAGAAGAAAGAAAATTCCAGTATTCTCACTCAGCGAGAGAAGTAAGGCAGTTCACATTGTTAGAGGGCTGTTTAACTCTGTTATTCCACTGAGAGCAGAAAACGAACACATCATGGCCAGTCCTTGCCATCTCACCAAGAGATAAGTCATTCCTCTTTGTACATAGAGGAGGTAGCAAAAAGTGGAAGAGAGTATAGAAGCCCTTACCCCATATTTTCAGAAGTGTGGAATGTGGACAGAAGGAAAAAGTCATCTTCCTTATATATTGTTGCGATCTGCAGGCAGATTCTGGTGTAAGCATTGCCTTTTGTGGTGGGTGTAAATTTTAGTTTGTATTTTCATGTGTGCGAGAAATAGAATTTATTTGGTTTTTGTGTAACTCATCCTAATTCTTTTTATAAGAGGAAAGTAACCATTTTCACAATTTGCTCAGGTCCCACTTTACATATGCTAATCTGGATGTAATTACCAAGAGTTCCCTTTTTCACCCTCAAAAGTGTCCGTATTTGGGGGTACGCAGCCGGTTCAGTTAGAAGAGCATATGACTCTTGATCTCAGAGTCGTGAGTTCAAGCCCCATGTTGGGTGTAAATAAAGTTTTTTAAAAAGCACCCCTATTTGGACAATAAATGATACGGTCTTTGTAATAAGAAGCCTATTCTAATAGGTGGTATAAACTTACTCCTAGTCAACCCAGAGGGGATCTCTTTTACCCTGGTGGCACGGAAGTCGGGGCTTGGCCTCACGTGGCAGCAGGGCATTGAGAGAGGAAGGTATCAGATCCCGGTGAGCAGCTTGCTACTCTGGCTTCTGTGTGGACTTCTAGTCTTGTCTGATCTCAGGTGTCAGCTGATACAGCTGCAGCTTCGTAGGTCTCACTCCTGTCCAAAAGGTCCTCCAGGATTGAGCTCTATCTATTACCTAAGGTGCAGGAGAGTCCCCATGAAACTGTCCACACCACACTGGAATAAGAGAAATTCAGAAGCTAGTGCCCTCTGTCACTTTCACACTTGTCTTTGGCACATTGAAATCTGTCTTCTGCTCTTGGGTCACCCTCCCCCACGATAGACCCAGCTTCCTTGCTTGGGAATCACTCTACCATTCTTGCCTCTCACCAGGACACAGGAAATTTTGTAAAACCATCCCTCAGGTCTTATCGTTTCCTTGGGCTCCATCAGGAAATAGGCACGACGTGCCCCTGCTTCTCTTCGAGAGCCCATCGGGTCATCCAAGGTTTTGTACTGACTGCACCCACTCCCAACATAGTTCGACCCAAGAAGGAAGCATGGGATGTACTAGTAGATAGTCAATTAGTATAGTTATATAGTTATTATCTTTATCATGATCTGTTATTAAGTCTCCATCATCTACAAAAAAGTATGATAAAATCTATTTTCTTGATTGTAGTGAAGTTCAACGAGGTCAACATTTATCAAAAGTAAGTTACAAAGTATATTTAAATACTATTTTTTCCTTCTGTGAATTCTTTAGGGAAGTAACCATGTTTTAGTCTTCATTTTTATCCATACCATTTCACATGATAACTAGTACACAGTGAGCTCAAACAACATTTTCAGTAAACAGATACATCAACATACATAAAACAAGCTTATAACATTAGGAAAAATATTTCCCATCAACATAAGTGGGAATGATGTCATGTATACATTTGTAATCCCCAGAATTGAATACAGTGATAAAGATATAATAGGAAATTAGTGAATATTTGTGGGGTTATTGATTCATTTTATCCCAGTATGCTTAACTGGCCTTCTGTGGCTCTTGAAACAAGAAAAGGACTTCACGAATGCCTAATTTGTCTTGTAGAAACAATGAAAACATCAAGTTCAAAAAAATCACTATAATATTCTGAAAGCATTATTGCCAGATATGGAAATATATTAAGTTAAAACTTTGCCAAGGAGACCAAAAAATAGAGTGGCAAAGGGAAAAAAACAAATTAATTTTTCTATCACATTTCAGGAAAGTCAGGCTGGTGGCTCTACTTTATACAGACATTCAAGGACCCAGGTTCCTTCTCTCTTGGTTCTCGGTGGTCCCCTAGGACAGTGTCCTAATGGGCATGAAGAGACTGGCTGGCAGCATGTCTGTGAGAAAGACGTATGGCCCACAAGCAGCCACGTCATTTCTGTTCACATCCCATTGTCAAGAACTTAAGAAACTGGGAAGAAAGGGAGACCAGATTTTGGCAGTCAAGTAGCACGCCTAATTATAATAATAAAGATGTTTTTGTCTCAAATAGGTTAACACAGGTTAACTTACAAGTGAAATATAGTCAAAACAACACCTTTGCTGGGCAGAAGAGCCAAGGAGTCCCTCTTCCTCTGCACCATTTATTTATATCTACCAATTATAATTTGCCTACTTTATGTAGTATATAGTCAGTAGATGGCGTGAATTTATTTTATAAGGGAACAAACTAGAAGCTAGTCTGTAGAAGCTGGAGGACACTCTAGGAGCCTCACAGCACCAAACGTCATAATAAAGCTCATTGTTTGACTTGTCCTTGTATAAAACCTACTAAAAATGGGAGAAGAGAAATAGTAATGGAAAATATCTTCTTGTAGAATCCATCTTAGGATTCCTAACATGAAGTAGTTTATTAAACTGAACACCAAAAGAAAGGGACAAACATAATGTCAATAATAAATAAAAATGACAAGGACTAAAGGTCCTAATAACAAGAACCTTATTATGATTTTAAATAATAATACATCATTATCAGCTCTTATTTAACCTGCTAACCAAAGCATGGAAAAACTTGCAAAATGATAATAAAGTACAAATTCTCAAGTTAGGGATTGTTGTTCCCTTTCATCCTATTCTCTGAACAAGATTAATAAGGTGTCCAATGTCCATGTTCGAAGCAGAAGAATAGAAAAACACTCAGAACAGATCGTCAGTCCCTAAACAATGGCCAAATGCTAGAATATATATTTCTTTAAACAATATATTTTTAAATTCAAAAGTTGAAGTAATAAGAATTTTAAATTTGGAACATGAATCCCTTAGAATATTAGAAAAATGATTCAGAGATTCATAATAAGCATTTTTAACATGCTTATGAATTAAATTTACATTCAATAACATTTATAACATGGCAAGTCACCCTAAGCTTTGGGTTCTAAATTCTTTCTCCTTTGCAGTAGAATTTTTATGATTATTTAACCTATTGATAGAATTTTTTAAATGATTAGGAATTCACCATACATATTCAGGTTCTATACTGTAAAGAGGAAGCTAAGAAGGTCTAATTTGGGCATCACTGCAGAAACTACACCTGACAGGTGAATCCACCTGATTCAGAGAACCCTTATTAACAGTGATTGAAACACACTTTAAACTCAAGACTAGTGTCCAGCACAGGGTAAGCACTTAATAAATGTAGCTCTTATTATTCAAAGTATAACCTTATGCCTACATCGAAAGAACATTCCCTATTGATAACTAATTTCTCCTCACTGAAATATTTGTAAAACCCATAAAAAGAAAATATCTTTTCTAGCCCTTATTCTTGTAATCCACTTTAGTCCATGTCAGACTGACCTCTGTACGAAACTGCCATCATCTAAGAACTCTGGAAGTAGTCTGTGTTCACAGTTGCTCAGAGTTCTTCAAAGAGCCGAGTTTGCCCCAACTGTCATTCTCTCTCAACCTTTTAACTACTGTACCCACCTCAGTGGAGATCAGCAGAAATGGGGTCCTCTGTTGCCACCCATTGCAAACTTCTCTGCTCTGAGTTATTGGAAAGGGAGTTGTTTGTTTTTTTTTTTTTAATTTTTTTCATGTTTATTTTTGAGAGAGAGGGGCTGAAACCCATGAGTGGTGAGATCATGACCTGAGCCAAAGTTGGATGCTTCATCAACTGAGCCACCAGGCACCCTGTTTGGTTCTTTTTAATACTTTATGTAACAACAAATACAGTCTCCACTTTGTGCTGGTGGGATAGAAATCTTAGTTGATGATTAGGTGTAAAAAATTTTAAATTAGTTTTTAACAATTAATCATTTGTGTCATATCTTGACATGGGAAAAGAAGCACAGACTCCATAAATTTTTCTCCTTTTGTCAAGTGACAGACAGTGGCCAGTGAAAAGAGGGTGCTTATAGTTTACATCTTTGGTGGTTGATTGGGCAGTTGCTTAATCCAATTTTCAATGTCATGTGACCACAAAATACCTACACAGATGTATGTCATCCCATCTCATCCTTGGCGATCTATTCAGGTTGCCCAGCGACATTCCTTGTTTCTGTCTGGTCCCTGCAGAAACTTGGCTCTCTCTGTGCCATCAGTAGCATACTTGAGGTGGTGAGAATTTCTACAAGGCTAACAAAGTTCCCAGGTCCCTAGATATGGCCCTGCTGTATCTCCCCCAGGGCCCTTGGGGGCATCTTCCCAGTCAGGTCCACCACTATCCATACACTTGTCACCTTGCCATGACAGAAACTCCTCCATCCTCAGTTGCTTCTCACAGATCTTTGTGTTTTGTTTGTTTTTTATTTGGTGGAGTCCTTCCCACTCCCACACAAATATGTAGACTTTTGGAACATGTGTTAATTTACAACTTCAGAAGTTCCCTGGGTGAAATTCGAAACTACACAAAAGGAAAGGAGAGCCCAGAGGAAGAGGCAGACCACCCCAGACTGGTAGGTGGCAGATTTAAATAAGCAAAGGCACTTACTGCTGCTTTCTGTAATGGTGCACGAGAGAAGAATTAGGCACAAACAAGTCAGCTGTAAGAGAGACAGGGAGCAAGGGATGACAGCTTAGAACGACTGTTGCCCCAAACAACTCCACAGTCCCATATTTATTGAGAATATGGTAGTTAATCATTGCAAGAGGTCAAGATTGTTTTTAGTGTTCAGAGATTGATCTCATGAGGAAAACATAACTTGTTTAGACAGGTACATAATGGTTGATCAGGCATAATCAATAAGTTTCATCTGAACAGGTGGTCTCTTAGGAAGCGGAGAAGTCAACACAGAAGAAGCAGGCAGTGTTCCACCCAGGGCGAGCTAGGCATTCCCGGCTGCCTGGCTCCCATGCCACATATATCAGCTGCTTTCCCAGAGACATTACAATATGTATTTTCTCAGAGCTGTATTAATCACTTATTAGTCATTTATATAGTTTTGTGTAAGATTTTTCTCCATGACTACATTTTATGGGTTACATTGTTCTGAGGGGTCATCACAACTTATAAACCTGTAAGATGAGTAGACTACCACACCAGCCTACCAGAATCTTGAAGGTTTACATAGTGACCTTAACAACATTCAGTCATGTTATACCATCTACACGGCCTTAACAACACATTACCCTCTCAAGGTTGCATCATTGAAGCTGCTTCTAGTGTGGAAATAATATGTGGAATATATATTCCAGGGAGGGAGGAGCTCCTGATTCCTAGGTCCAGCTCGAGGGTCAACTGAAGGTCCCATCTTCTCTAAGACCTCCGCCAACAATGTGAAAGCCAAGAGGCTTCAGGTTCTTCAGGAAACAGGCACTGCGATAGAGATGTGGGGAGTGCTCTCAGGAATAACATCTGTCAAGGATCAAAGGGGAGCAGGACTGAGTAAAGGAAGAGTTTGACGGGATGCAGGTGCAACAGAGGCCACAGCTGATCTGACAGAGAGCTAAAAAGCAGGTGCATCTCTTCAGAGATGCCCAAATTAAATAAAAAGCTGAGCTTCAGGCTCCCTCACCAACAAATCATTGGATAAGAGAGGGACTTCACCTTGGAAAAGGCTGCTCCTTTTGGTCACAGGCAACTCCTAGAGCCATGGATAAGCTACATTCCTTGGAGCTGGGATAGTAATAAGCATCTCAGTCCTAAAGAGGGATCTGCTTCATCCACTACATCAGGTGTTTTCAAACTTCAGCAGCGTCAGAATTAGAATCACTTAGAGATGATTGTTTAAACACAGATTGCAGGTACAACCCAAGTCCCATTCATTAGCTGTGGGTTGAGGTTAGAGTGTCTACATTTCAAACAAGTTCCCAAGTGTTGCTCCTGTTGCTTTGGGTCACCCTGTAAGAACCACTGCATTCCAGGGACACCTGGGTGGCTCAGTTAAGCGTCCAAGTCTTGATTTTGGCTCAGGTCATGATCTCACGGTTTGTGAGTTTGAGCCCCACATTGGGCTCTGCACTGATGGCATGGAGCCTGCTTAGGATTCTCTCTCTCTTTCTCTCCCTCCCGTCCACTCTCTCTGCCCCTCCCCCACTCACACGCATGCGGCACTCTCTCTCTTAAAAAAAAAAAAGAACCACTGCTCTCCACTATCCAAGCTTACTCTATTTTCCATCAGCTGAGTAAAGACACTTTGAAAGTCAGGAAGTCTAAAGATGATAAAATAAGGGTGAATGGAGAACGAGAATCTATTTTTCCAATACTGTCCTGTCACAACTCACTGGGATAATATGTATTTTACCCATTACGGATGATCTTTGAACAACATAGGTTTGAACTGCACAGATCCATTTATACGCAGACTTTTTCTACAAAAAGCTTCATTGTTTCCCCTTCATCCACAGTTAGGGAAAAGACTCCAGGGTAGCTAAAAAGCTGGCTAGTGGCCACAGGAAGAGACTCAGGCAGAAGCCCTGGCCCCAGGGGGAGGCCCAAGGGGCCCTTCAAGGCTGCTGGGCTCCTAGTCATGCTTTCGGGTGAGTCTCTGGAAGAGATCAGCACCCAGCCTACAGAGGGGGATGGAGCCTCCTGAGGTGAGTCAAGTGGGTGCATCCTCTTGCTGAGTTTCACCTCCTCACTTGGGAAGCAATTCTGCAGGAAATGAGGTGGGTGTCTGTGTCAGTGGGACCTAAGGACTACAACTCCAGAAGGGGCCACTCAGGCTCTTTTTCAGGGCCATGGGAGCTTCTACAGCATCCTGGGTTCAGGCCACCTGTCATGGGACAGCTTCTGCATGTCCTTGAAGAGGGCTGAGTACTATTTTGGCATCATGAAGAGATGCTGGGAACCCTCATGCTTCTCCCCAGCCAACTCGGGAAGAAGTGGCTCACACCCTCCAGAGCCACAAAGGGTAGGAGGTCCACAAATGTGTACTGAGCAGGAGGCTGACAGAGGCCACCACCTGGCTGGAACAATTCTGATAAATCTGGAGTTCACAGTTGACTGGCAATAAGGAGCTCAGCTCAAAGCACAGTGTTGACTTGTCCTTGGGGCGAAGAGTAGCTGAAAAGATGGTTCTGAAGGTTGTGACTAGACAGAAAGTTGGAGGGTGGCCAGAGGCTGGAAGAAAGGGCATCCTTGGGTCTGTTCTGTCCACAAACTGTTGAAACAAAAGACAAACTCACAGGACTGTCAGAACACTGCCTATTGGCAGATTTTTTAACAGTATGTTACTGTAAATGTATTTTCTCTTCCTTATGATTTTCTTAATAACAGTTTTCTCTAGCTTACTTTATTGTAAAAATGCAGTGTATGATAATATAACATACAAAATATGTGTTAAATGACTGTTTATGTTCTGGGTACAGTTTCCAGTCAACAGTAGGATAGTCGTAGTAGGCCTGGGGGGAGTCAAAAGAACTACCTGGATTTTTTACTGCACAGGAGTTGGCACCTCTAACCCTGTATTGTTCAAGGGTTAACTTTACTGTGGGGTTCTTTATATTTAGTTGTTTTTTTCTTCTGTTAATTAAATGTTCTTTGCTATACGATTATTTCCAGCAGTAAGTTGTCCCCACCCTGGAAGCTGTAACTCAACATTACCCCCATTTTAATCCACTCATTAATTTAGAAATTATTTACTCTGCCCATATGCTCATTTGTTATGTCTGAATTCACTAGTATAAAAACTTTTGTGCAATTTAACTATTAAGTGAGTTATGGCTACACATATAGATAGGAAAAACCACAGGGACAAACTCTGTGTGGGGGCTACATATGGCTATAAATAACAGAATGACCCCTAAACAGACAGATAATGAGGTTTGTAAACAAGCATAACACCGTAGCACATAACATGGAGTGGGGTGGAGGGGCCTGGACATATTTTTCCATGACACCTGGAATTGGTTGGGTTATGATCATTCTGACAGGTAGCAAGTGAACCTCATGGGGGACTTGTCTTCATTTTCTCTAGTAGAAACATCCAAGTCAGTGAAGCACATTCGATACTGGAGGCTCATGCCCAGATGAGGCAAGGTTGTGAAAAGTTCTGGTTCCCTCTTTCCCACCCCAATTTCCTGAACAATCTTCTGCAGGAAATTGGGGTTTGTTTATGACATTTCAACTTGTTTTTTGCCTCTCATGACTGCCACTTGTCATTCTTTTTAATATTTTCAGTGCATAAAATGATAGTTATTGGTAGTAAAATTCGTTAAGTTTTTCTTTTTATTTCCCTCTGCAAAGTTCCAAATCCTTCAACTCTTTACATGTAACCCTACCCTCCAGGGTCATATACATTTTTCTGGGCATTATGGACAATAATGTGTGAAATTTGGAAATGCCATACTACTAATTAAAGAAGATATTTAAAAAGCAGAAAAATAATGTCTATGAGGAAATATTTGGAAAACCAGGACTATTTAGAATGGAAATTAAAGTTTAGGGATTAATTTAATAATCTTCTTCAAAGATATAAAGGGCATCTAATTGAGGGGTGGAGGTTGAAAAACAAGTAAAAACCCTCAATTTCTACTAAGAAACAATGATAATATAAACTAGATAGAAAAGTTTCTTACCTAGGAGACTATTCAACATTAATTGGGTACATGAAGAACTTGTATTATCTCTTTTCCTGGGAGGGTCTTATCAAAACAGTATCGTATTTCAAAACAGGATTAGATCTGCTCCTCTCAGGATACAGAGATGACCTCCTAAGTTCCCTTCTCACCCTAAGATTTTTATCTTTTATGAAAGCAGTCAGAGACATTCTGCTAAGCAAAATTGATTTCTGGCAAAGGACATATCTCCAAAGAACCATTTTTCATGGCTTTGTATATAATTTTTATTGATGCCATAATCTTCAAAGAATGAAGAGATGGCTCCCATGAATTGAAAATCCTTGCACTCCTCTAGCTGTTTGCTTGGAAGGATTTAAATTTCTATGATGTCCTGAAGTTCTTAACTCATTGTGACCCCAGTCTAACCCTTACATGCAACCTGGTTAACAATAAGAGTATGAGGCTATAGTAAAGTAAATTTTGAGCATAGTTCCAACCAAAAATTTTGAAAATACTATCTTTATGATGTAGAATTTTGTTTTTCTCATATTAATTTATTTTCATTCATAGGATTTTATAAGGATCAGATTAATCAGGTAGAGAAAAGCAATCTGAAAAGCCTGGACTCACTGTAGAGAAAATTTGTTGAATGTCAGATATATACTTTTGCCGTAGTAAAATACAGTCACCAATGAGTACTAGAATGAGGGATGGAAAGCAGAGCAAGTGAGAGAGACACCAAGGATATAAGTTCTCTCAATTGAAAGTTCCCTTGAGTTCTTTTGTATGTAGCAAAGTTCTACTATACTATTATATCCCAGATAAAATACCACCTCATCTGGGAAGCCCACCACCACTCCTACTATAATTTATATAAATTAAACTCATACCCTGAGTTTAAATCCTTATTGTTTGTTGTCAACAAGCAATACCTATAAATACTTGAACATTTTACTTAACATCTCTTAATTTCAAAATAATATTGGCTCACACATGTCTGAAAAACTTTAGGACAGTGTCAGACACAGAATAGGTATTCATCAAACATCAGTTTCCTCCCTCAAAATATTATAATGAGAGAACACCCATACAATGGGGGCCAAGAACATAGAAGTATTAAACACAATTTTTTAATCTCTAAAGTTCAAAAAACACTGAACGTCAACCATGTTAAAAGATGCTAGAAATCGTTTTTAAGAGTATTCAATGTTCATCATGATCTTAACCTTTGGCATAAATGAAAGTTCTAAGTAAACAAAAAATTATTAGCATAAACTGAAGACAAGCTATGATTTTACAAAGTTTACTGATATTCCATACTCTGAGCTGATTTCTGGGAATTTGTATCTGAAAGAGAAAAGTACAAAGGACTGAATGTTTGTGTCTCAGAAAATTCATATGTTGAAACCCTAATCCCATTGGGATGGTATTTAGAGGTTGGGCATTTGAGAGGAGATTAGGTCATGTAGGTGGAGCCTTCATGAATGGGATTAATTCCCTTATAATAAGGGGTCAGAGAGCTCCTTTGCCCCTTCTGGGGTGTGGGACACAGAGAGAAGATGGTGCGGAAGAGGGTATTCACCAAAAACCTGACCATGAGACCAAAAGGCCTCCTCCTCCTCATCTTGAACTTGTAATTGCTAGAACTTTGAGAAATAAATCTGGGGTAATTTTTAAAATATTTTTTAAGTTTATTTATTTCTTTTGGGAGAGAGAGAACAGGAATGAGTGGGGGGAGGGCAGAAAGAGAGAAAGAAAGACAATCCCAAGCAGGCTTCTTGCTGCCATTACAGAACCCCACG
>PISW01006790.1:0-102139 GCA_004023785.1 Mungos mungo
AGGCTGATGTGGCTCACAGCGTGAACCACTCAGGTGCCATTATACTTGAATGTTTATACCAGATTTTTAAATATTCCCCAAGACTTGATGTGACACAGATGCCTTCCAATAGGTTTTACATCTATACATTGGGATATTAGCCAGAATTTAATAGTAATAGTCTCTGAACTCACAGTAATATACATCAATCTTTAATGCATATTACCTAGGAAAGAACATCTAAATGGCTACCTTCTATCTACTTGTGATTGTATTCCACTTTGGAAGAAGTAGGAATCTAGAGGTGGTAAAAAGGTCAGTGATTGACATGGATGGTGTCCTCCTGGTGACCCATACCTTATTAGAGCCTCTGTGAGGTCAGGTTGAAGGACATCCAGAGCAAGAACAGCCCATATATGCAGGTGTCACTACCCCTAGGAAGCTCTTGATGAGTCCAGATTTGAGGCCCCAGTCTCCTGCACAAGAGAGAAGAAACACTGGTGGTTCAAGGCTCAGCTAGAGCCCCTCTTCTTGTGCCTAGGGCAGCATAAGGGTCTGTCCTTAGGTCCAGCCTCACTCTCCTTATGCAGGTGTGTTACCAGCACCTCTTTTACTACCTCTTGGCTTCACCTGGAAGAATGGCTGATTATCATTGTTATAGGACTGAGCGCAACCAAATGTCACACAGAGCTCCTGGGCAAATGTGGTAACTTGGACTCTTCAGCCCTGCTCCCATCTTATTCATCACTCCCACGTTCCTGTCCGTGACCAAACACAGCTCATGTTGTGGTTTCTACTGTTATGTGTCCCACTGCAACCAGAAGACTGCATGCTCTAGGCATTGTGATGTTTATGAGATACACACACACACACACACACACACACACACACACACACCACACACACTTTTGTAGTTATATTTCTCCCAATGCAGTAGAATTACTTAGTTTTCAGAAGGAAAATGACCCTCACAGTTCCTGTGTGGCAATGATCAGAAGGGGCATGATGCAGGATGTGTGATGTGGGAAAACTAGGTGGCCCTCTGCCCAGTCCCCTAAATGTCCCTTGACACTGTGCTAGGGTTTCCTGGGAATTTCATGAGCTCTGGAATCTTAGACATATTCAGTTTCTCTCTTTCTCCTAAGATTTTGGATAAGATGATACAAATACACTTCCGTGTGGGTTGTTGGTATCCATTGCTACAATGCACAAGGCTTTTGGAACACTGAACATGTAGGTAATGTCCTAAAGCTTATCAAGTTTGTGTGCCAGTGAATCCTTTACAGAGATAATGAAGTGTTTGGATTTGTTTTATGTTATGGAAAGAAGTAGGATGAGGGAAAAAGAGGAATAAGAATGTCAACATGATGGGTCTTATCAATGGCGGTTAAGGTTGAATGATGGGTGCAGGTCGTTCAATGCATTAGTCTTTATAGTTTGTTTTAGCTGAAAATGGGCTACTCTGTAGATATAGTCTCTCTTGCCATTTGTGGTGATGCTTGTAAATCATGCTATAAAGAGTCACTCAGAGTTGCCAAAGCTTGTGTTTTCCCCATGATGACAAGTTGAAGCCATCTCCCCAGAGACTGAGAAGGACATGGATTGGAGACCAAGGAAGGGGCTGAATTGCAGGGTTTGGAAGTCACAGGAAAGGAAGGGAGCCGGAGGTCAGACACCAAGGGGTAGGGCTGTGTGGTGGGTGGGACCAGAGCCTGAAGGCCCCTTAGGGAAGGGAAGAGTTTGGGGTTTTGTTCAGGAGCAGTGGGAGAGTCCCTAAAGGGGTGACCTGCTGGAGCTGAGTGAGGAAGATCCCTCTGACTGCCTCTAGGACACAGTGTCCGAGTGAAGCAGGGGATCCTCCTCACAAGAACTTACTAAAGGCCCATTGAGTCAAGGTGTTTGGGGACCCTTTGCTCAGTGAAAGCAGAAATGTATCCATGATGCAGTGAGGTGAAGGTTTCTGGAAGCAACTATTTAGTTACTAAACATATCTGAAATACCCTGAAATCTCACATTTAACTTCTACTAAGCTAAGGCAACACAAAAAAACATAGAGGGAGGATTTTTTTCAATATAAAGAAATTTCATGACACCTCAGGTAAATTCCTGCAATGCAATATATGACACAAATATGCAGAATCTTTAATCTTGGTAATATAAACTCAGTCCTGAAATTTAGAAAGTAAATTACCATCTATGCTGGTACATGTGAAACCAACCAAAGCCAACATTATTATTATTATTATTATTATTACTAATATTATTATTATTTACTGATCATTAAATCAAATGTGATCTCTATCATCACATTCAATGCAGTTCCCGACTTTTGAAATGGTTGTTGAAATGTCGTCTTCAGAATGTCACTGAGTAAGGGTATTTGTACAAAATTCTCTGCCTATGCTTTTCCTAGAAACAGCCCCCACAATTTCTTCAAAGCAGCTCAAAAGTCCCCACTGGTACACCTGATGCGCACCTGGGTCATTCAGCTGTGTGTGGAATACACTCTATGTTTACATGCACGTTTTTGCAAGTCCCATCGACCAGGGCTCCCTGTGGAGTGAGAAATGACAGTAACCTGACACAAGCATCCGAATCATAGTACAGATATCCCCACTTTGTGAGTTTTTTATATATTTATTTTCTTAAATGCTTTCCCCTTCTGTCTTTCAGAGACTTTTCTGGAGCTGAATTTTCTTTCCACTGAAGCTCATGTCTTGTAGTGTGATCATGGGAGCAAGGTGCCATGATTCAGTCTTTAGCTTTGTGTTTGTTGTGTTATTTACTTTCATTCCCAGGTTGTGTGAAGATGGTACATAACGCATCTCATGTGGTAATAGGGTATTAGTCATGTGTAGTTTCCCTTGTCTTCTTAATTGTACAGTGATTTTAAAATGTATAATGGGTATTTCAATTTTCTTGGTGGATATCCTTCAGCTACCCAAAAGTTTTTAAATGAAAACATATTTAAATGTGAACCAAGAGATCTCCTATGAAAACAAATACTTTTCATTTATTTATTTACTTATTTTAACATTTATTCATTTTTGAGAGACAGAGACAGAACGTGAGTTGGAAAGGGACAGAGAGAGAGGGAGACAGGGAAGCCAAAGCAGGCTCCACATTCTGAACTGTCAGCACTGAGCTCCACAGGGGGCTTGAACCCATGGGCTGTAGGTTCATAAACTTAGTCGCAGTCATACACTTAACCTACTGAGTCACCCAGGGTCCTCAAAAAACATATCCTTTAGTTAATTATTTTATTTTTTACTTGTATATAACATTGATACAAAGGGGAAAGGGGGGAAATGATCAAAGATAATTGCTCTGACGATTATTATTTCATATTTCTCTGCAATTTCTTATTAATACATTCAATAAATGTGGCTAACCCCAGGTAAAAAGTAGGAAGAAAGAGCCAGCTTTTCTAAATAGGGGATGAAGTATATGGAGTAGAAGTGTCAGGGAACTACTGTGAGTTCACTCCTTAGTGAGTCACAAGGAAGGACTCCACAGGATGTCACACAAAGTAAATTTCATCTGCAGCAAATAAGATGAGGGGAGTAACTTCCAAAGCTGGGACTCCTAGAGACGAGATGAGTAGGTTCATTTTATTCAGAGTTAAGGTGGAAACTCAGAAAAGGGCGTTTTGTCATTTCATGTAAAGGTGGGACAAGGCTGTGCAGGGATACTGAGAACACAAGCCGATGTTTGCACCCTGTGGTTTGTTCCTGAAGCTTGTGCTTTTCCTAGGGCAGAGATTTAACACTGTAATGAGGCAGAGGTCCCTGGAGGACACTCCCAGGTCCATCTGTGCAGGTGGAGTTGTTGGGGGGGATGAAACTGGTCTAGGTTGCCAGGCTCTTCCTGCTGTTTGCCTCTGAAATAAGGATAACAGTCTTGTGAAAAAGATGGGGTGCCAGTGGGGGTCCTGCTGGTGACAGTTTCAACCTCATTAACCTATGGGATAAGGTTTCAGTTCTGCATAAACAAATGCAGAATGTGCTTTAGGTCAATGTTTACTTTCGTGAAAGCACTGGGACATTTACCACTGAGTCACTGTCTCTGAAGCACTCCGTCTATTTCCTGGCCTATGGAAACTGTTAGGTTTTGCGTCCCCTTTGTTTTCCTAAAACCTTGAACTCCTGAGGCTGTTGCATTTCTTTTTTCTTTTCCTCCTAGGAAATTGCTCACTCTGTGTGCTGGGCAAGTGGAACCTGCAGGGCACAGGGCACAGAGAATAGCTGGGGCCTCAGAGGACTGCTCTTGAGTCGGGAGAGGTGTCTCCTCTTTATGTATATAGACCTTCCACCCTGGGGACCCCTAATTTTCTGCTGTCAAATGACTCAGGGTATTTGGTTTAAAAATACTGTGCTAACAAGGGCTGCCTGGGTGGCTCAGTCAGTTAAACATCCAAGTTCAGCACAAGTCATGATCTCCTGGTTTGTGATTTCCATCCCATGTTGAACTGTCTGCTGTCAGCAAGGAACCTGCTTTGGATCCTTTCTCCCTTTCTCTCGCCTCAACCTTGCCTGTACATGCTCTGTCTCTCAAAAATAAATAAACATTAAAAAACATGTCACTAATAAGATAACGCAGTAAAGTCATGAGAAATATACAAAAAAATATAGTTTCTATTAATTATTTCAGTAGTAATTTAATAATAACGATACCTTGTTATACTAAAAATAATGAAGAGGGTTGTTTTCATATTACCAACAATGTAAAAGTGCTAATATTCTCAAACAGAGATCTGGTTCTGAACTCAGGCTCTGCTGTTTGCTCCTGAAAATTCAATACTCGAGAGACAAGGGATGGTGGGAAACGTAAGAGTGCTCATTCAGGAAGCCAGCAACCTGGGAAAATGGTGGGCAAGTGTCACACAGACTATTTTCCCTGTGTCAGAGAAGCCCTAGGTTTAACAGGCGAAGGTGCAGGAATTCGTGGAGGCTCCGTGTGAGGGAAGCAAGTGTCCACGTGGCTAGTTCTATGAAGACATGACCCTGGACCTGCCAGATTTGTGGCTTCACTGGCAGCTGCTCCAAAGCTGATCAGGCCTTCTCTGCTGGGAGAGTTCAGTCCCTTACTCCTTCCTGAAGGACAGAGGACTGCACATCTCAAAAAACAGATGAGCTCTGCTGCAGTCAAGGGTCTGAGGTCAGTTCACAAGGAGTGTCTATACTTGAAGCAAGTTCACCTGAGAGATCAGAGGGAGAGCTGTTCCATTGACATTGGTGAAATCTGTATATTAAGGATACTGTAAAATTAACTGAAGAATGTGAAATAATATTTCAAAAAATGGTGAATGCCTTATTTTTGTCATCAACAAGAAAACAATACATAGGAATTGTTAGTAGTAGTGATGCCATGAAACCTACCTTCTAGCTTCTGTTTTCCAGTGTAGAGTCTGAATGGAAGATACTTTCTAACTTCAGGGAGATTGAGGAAAGTCCGACTATGCACTGCAGAGAGAGACCGACCTAACAACGGATTATAGGGAGGAACGTGAGACTTGAAGGATCACAGGGTGCCCGAACTAGGGATGCCCTAGAGAGAGTCTCATGGGTTCAGAACAGGAGTGGTCATCGTGGCCGTGTGACCTGCAGTCAGTCAGCAGGGGCGCTCAGCTGGAGAGGGAGCAAATATGGATTTGATGGGATGGCTGGGTAGTGAGGTGACAGGGACTAAATTTCGAGGGGTATAAGGGATGGATTGTGATGATGATAATGATGAGCCAGGACTTTAAGACAGTGAGGAGGAACAGGGAGTATAAGGAAGTGAAGAACCCAGAAGGGTAAGGGAGAGAGAAATGTCATTTCTTCCATGTCCTAAGTAATCTCTCACCCTCCCTTATATTGGACAGGAGGGGGTGGTATCTCTCTCACCAGGCCTCCTGCCTTGTCTCCTTGACACCAAAGTAGAAGTAGAAATAAATACATTGTGATAATAGCCAAACTATTAAATGGCAGATGAGGGGCCCCTGGGTGGCTCAGTCAGTTAAATGTCCAACTTCAGGTCATGGTCACATGGCTACTGAGTTGGAGCTCCACACCAAGCTCTCTGCTGACAGCTCAGAACCATGGAGCCTGCTTCAGATTCTGCCTCCCACTCTCTCGCTGACCTTCCCCCACTTGAGCTCTGTCTCTCTCTCAATTATAAATAAGCATTAAAATACTAAAAAAGAAAGAAAAATTAAAGGGCCTCCCTCACTCTCTCAGGTAGGTTTCATTCTCTTCCACTTCCTGGGCAGTCCAAAACCTATTCATGATAATGGACAAGAATGAATGAATATATGAATGAGCTTGATAAAAGTTTTCATAGGACACCCTATAGAGGATACATCTTCAGTTTGATAAAGAAAAGTATAAAACAGCTTCAGTTAACACACATGGAGGAGAAACACTAAAACTTTCTCCCCATTTCAGGGAGGAAGGCCATCATGGCCAATGTCAACATTGCTGTTTGTCAGAGGACTGGATGTGGCGGACAGAACCATAAGGGGGGACAAACAGTGAGAGGCATACGGATGAAGAAGAACAAGAGACAGTTTTCCCATTTCAGCTGAGACAGTGGCCTACAGGCAAAATACAAAGGAAGCCACAGTTACGTATGCAAATATATTCAAAGAGTAAAAGTAATTTTGGAAACATTTTTGAATAAGGATTAACATAGAAAGATCATATAGATGTGTATATACTAGCCGTAAACAGGTGAAAATAAATAAACAACCTAAAAACCACTCGAAATATTTAGGTGAACATTTAACAAATCAAGTACAGGCCACGGATGTTGCAATGTGGACAATGCAGGTAAATGTAATCAAAGTGCATCTAAACCAATGGAAAGATATGTTCTGTTCATGGATGAGAAGACTCATTGGGTAAATATGTCAGTTCTTCCAAAATTGTATGAAAATGTAATTAAGTCCCTGTCCTAGCAAGACAGAGTGGTATGGATAGAGGGTAGACACATGGGCCAATGTAACAGATCATAAAACCCAGAAACAGACCCACAGACGTAAGGATAAACATTTTTTTTTTTTACAAAGCTGAAAAAGCCTTACAGAAGGAAGAATGGACTTTTGTACAAATGGGCACAGAACAATTGTATATCCATAGAGAGAAATGAACCATACTTAAAATTCACTGTACATATATTAAAAGACTAACTAAAAGGACTATAGACACAACTATAAAACATACAGCTATAAGCGTAAAAAAGGGAGAAAATCCTCAGAATCTAACACTTCTATGAAAATACGTAGACAAGACAAGGTCATGACAACCCATAAAAAAACAAAACACAAAAAAAGACACTTGTTAAATAGGACTTCAAGAAATATAAATTCGTCGTTTTTCCTTTTCTTTGTAAATCATTAAATCAATGAAATTACCTAAAAACATAAAAGACTAACATAATAGTCACTGTAATGGACGGCAGCTGGTATCCATTACTTTAATGCACAGGATTCTTGGAACAGTCACAAAATAGACACATTCTCAATTGTATGCCACAGGAGGGACATGAGGTGTGTGGTATCTTCTGCCAGGAATGTATAGTTTGCCATTTAATTGAGGTAATTGCTACAAATCCTACAGAACAGGGCCTCTTTGGAGAGTGGAAAATGCTACGTTTGTCATGGACAGCAGTATAGGATCATGTTACCCATGATTCAGCTCAGTGATGTGTGAGTGAATGAACAGAGGTGAAACCAGGTGGGCTCCCAGGGCTGATGGACACAGTGAGGTATGTGCCCATCAGCCAGGAGGGGGCGCTGTGGGACTGCCATGTGGTCTCTTCACCACTCTTCTGAGCCTGGGACTGGAGACTGAGCCCTGTGCTCCCTGAGGGAAATTCACCATCTGTGTCACTTCTTTTGTGACAAGTTCCCCTGAGCAAGGACCTGTGTGTTGTGTCTGCAGGTGCTTCCTGCCAGCAGATTCCCCAGTGGTGAAGCCAACCTCCACTGTCTCCAGGGTGAGTCCTTCAGCTGAGCTGAAGCATCACGGCTTGGGGAAAGGGGGGTCTGGGCTGTCACTAGATGGACCTCATTTGCATGGACAGCTCCTCCTGTGGCAGAGGGTGGAGGAGAAAAGGAGGCCTGGGGCAGCGGAGCCCAGTGTGGGTACTAGGGTCTATGTCACCATGGCTTGGACTCCTCTCCTCCTTATGCTCCTGTGTCACTGCACAGGTAGGGACTGGCCTCAGGGACACAGGTGGCCTCAAAGGACTCTTTCCATGCTCAGAATGTTGGGATATTCCCCTTCCCCCCCCCCCCATATCTGGTTCCATCACTGACGAGTGTCTGTGTTTGCAGGTTCCCTGTCCCAGCCTGTGCTGACCCAGCCATCGTCCTTCTCTGCATCTCTGGGAACAACAGCCAGACTCACCTGCACCCTGAGCAGTGGCTTCAATGTGGGGAGCTATTACATAAACTGGTTCCAGCAGAAGCCAGGGAGCCCTCCCCTGTTTCTCCTGTGGTTCTACTCAGACTCCAGTAAACACCAGGGCTCTGGGGTCCCCAGCCGCTTCTCTGGATCCAAAGATGCGTCAGCCAATGCAGGGCTTCTGCTCATCTCTGGGCTGCAGCCTGAGGACGAGGCTGACTACTACTGTGCTGTAGGTCATGGCAGTAGGAGCAATGTTCGTTACTCACAGTGACTCAGATAAGGAGGAACTGAGACCAAAACCCCTGGATCTCCGAGCCTCTTTAATTGAGAAGCTTCTGTGGAGGCTCTTGCAGGGGAGACTCCTCTATGGTGAGACCTGTCCTTGAGGAGGAAGGAGTGACACACAGATTAGGTTGTTGCCTTAAGCAGCACAAGTGTCCCAGGAGCACAGATGAATCAGGGAATAGAGCCCAACTGCACATGCCCCATGGTCTGGAGAACATGAACAACTGAAAATAGTTTTAAAGGAAAAACATCAGCTTCCCTTCCTTTTTTGTCTCATTTACTACTGTTGTGAAATAGGAGTGTCCTGTCCATTTCAGGATACTTTTAGCAGGACTAAAAATCAATGTCATGACACAGATTAATGGGAGAAAGTCAAGTTTAATAGTGTACATATAAGCATTCCACACAGACATGGAAATTCCGAAGACACTCAAGCAAAGTGAGGTCTTTGTTTTCCTGAACTGCATGGAAGAAGGTAGGGGGCCTGTATTCAGTGCAAAGAAATGCACTTCACAGACAGATGAAGAGTAGATGTTTGGTAAACAATGTGTGCAGGACCCCTGGGAAACAATGGGACACAGAAGTCTGTGACCAAACCAGCCTTGCAGGATCCCCCTGTCTACCCCACCTCATTCACACTTGGTGCAACTGTCTGTGGTGCCAGCTCTCTTCCCGGAGCAGGTGCTCCCCTAAATTCTTCTAGTCAGTTGAGGAGACATGAAGAGCTTTTCCTGAGTGTGCTAGGTTTCAATTGCTTTTTAACTCAAGATAATCTTCATGCCAAAGAGGCCCCCTGAGGGGAGGACTGTCCTTGTGTCCTGCAGTTCTAGTAAGAGGTTGCTATGGCCAAGGTCAAAAAGGTGCTGTCTGCATTCTTCTCTTCAATTTTCATGATATCTTGTCTCACACTTAGGCCTTTCATCCATTTTGAATTTATTTCTCTCTATGTTGTTAGAAAGTGGTCCAGTCCTTCTCTGTATGTTGCTGTCCATTCACCCCACACCATTTGTTGAAGACACTGTGTTTTTCCCACTGAATATCCCTTCCTGCTTTGTCCAACATGAGCTAGTATATAGTGTCCTGGTCTTCATACTTTCCAGGCTTCTGTGTCTCCCCAGTAATCCTCCCCAACCTGTGCTCACCTAGCCTTCATCAGCATCACAATGGAGGAAATAGAATCTCCATGAGCAGGAATCCAGTGCCAGTGTCACTGGGGTCTTGTCATGAGGGGAGGACCTGCTTTGAACCCCTGCTCTCCTGGGATGCTGATGATGCTCAGGGATCCCTGGGTGAGTCTTTCCCCATGGGCAGCTGAGCCCCCAGCATCTCTGGGCCCCAGGCAGCCCATGAAGCTGAGAAGTGCATTGATTCTGGGACAGTAGCCTCAGGACTGCTTTCATGGAGATCAAGGCCCACTGGGACATGAGTCACATGCTGGGCTGTCCCTCTCCAGACACTCCAGTCACACCTCCCCACCCCTGAAAGGATCTGACTCCTAATCACTCCATGCTGCAGGCCCTGTGTTTGTTAATTCCATTCATGAGATCAGTGTGAAGTTCATAGGAACAGGCTTCTGATGGTGTTTCCCTGAGCGCCATGTTGGGTTTTCCTACGTTCCTTGTAGGACCAGACGTCATATGCAAAATTATTATTAGGATAATGACAAGTAATAGTAATGTTCCCTGTTACTATTATTATTATTAATCAAATGATCTAAACAAGGTTCTAGACCTTTAATCAACCAAGAACATAAAGTCATATATTTTTTTTCACCCCATTGTCAACTACTATTTTAATTCATATTCTGTCTGCAGTAAACATGGGTCTCTGAAAGCACACATGTGATTGTATTTGCACCTTCGCAGTGACACTGTCATTGAGTTTAAATTATTGTTCCAGAACTGGTTTTTTGGGATAAAATGGTATAAAATGACACACATTTATTTTAAATTAACAGTCATCTAATAGGTGATTAACACAGAAAATCTGCAACGAGGTTCTTGTCAGGGCACCTGGAGCTGTCACTCCTTCCCTCCTAGAACTTCCTGCAGGTTTGCCCTTTGTGCTCTGAGGTCCCTGCCACACACAGCATCACTTGGCAGGGCTCTTGCAGAATTGGGTCTATGTGCTTGCAGAACAGTGAGTAGGAGGGAATCAGTGCCCACAGTGTGTGAAGAACTGTTTTCTAAGTTGGAGGAAATACACATATGACCAAGGCTTTTAGGGCTTAATCCTTCTATGAAATACACACAATGAATTCTACACATAACCTGGAAAGAAGTGCTTCCCAACTCTTCAGGGCTGTATGAACACCAGCGGAAGGGGAGTTCTGGAAAGCCGGGAGGAATCCCATAAGAGAAAATGGACAGAGTCCTGGAGAGGGACCACCTGTCCATGGAGACCTGTTACTGTTCTGAACCTAATCACGATCTAAAAGGAGTTTGTATAAGAAATAGCAGTTCAGTCTTGACCCAAGAACAAGCAAAAGAGCAGTGGGGAGGCTGGAACTCTCTCTCTGATGGACTCTGGCCACCATGTCACACAATAGTGTGTCTGTGACTGGACAGTAGGGGTCTCTCAGGGCCTGTGTCTGATGGGTCAGGGTTACTCAGACCTGGGATCTGCCACCTGGCACTGCCTGTGCCTTCTGCTCAGGGCTGTCATCTGGGATCTCCCCACCCCCCAGTGCCACACAGCCCCTGCCCTTCCCACCACTGACATCCTGAGGATGAGGGACCAACTGGGGCCTGTGAAAAATCAGAGAGTTGGAGTCTCAGTTGCACGGATGTGCCTTCCCTCTCTCAGATGATGAAGAGGGGAAGGGAGAGGTCAGGGAATGTCTGCTCAGCTGCGGGGTCACAGAGGGCAGGATTGGTGGTGACCTCCACCATGGCATGGGTCTCTCTCTGCCTTATCCTACTTGCTCACTGCACAGGTACTGGATGTAGAGACAGTGGAAGACGCCCTGATCCTTCCTCGTGTTTCTAGACCCCAGCATCATCCTCTCTGTCTCCCCCCGTTTTAGGGTCCTGAGTTGGTGCTGACTCAGCCATCTTCAGTGTCTGGGTACCTGGGTCAGATGGTCACCATCTCCTGCACTGTAAGCGCATAATAACATTGAGGCTGGTTATTATGTGTTTTGGTACCAACATCACCCAGAAAAGCCCCCTAAAACCATCATCTATGATAGCCCTCGGCTTTTGGTGGGGGGTCCCGGATGGGTACTCTGGCTCCAGCTCTGGCAATTCTGGCTCCCTTACAATCACTGGGCTTCAGGTGGAGGAGAAGTCTGATTATTACTGCTCAGCAAGGGACAAGAATCTCGTTGCTTACACAGTGCTCCAGGCCTTTGGGGAAGTGAGACAAAAATCTGCTCTTTACCCAGCAATGTGGGTCCTCTTACAGCCTCCTCTCTTTGGGTAAATGAGCTACTTCTCTTGTTTGGTGTAAACTGTAGTCTGAGAACCATTTCGAGGAACTTTGGTTGCAAAATAATCCGTATCTTTTTTCAGACCCCGCTGCCTGTCCTGGAAGAAACACATTTTAGGATATTCTCCGATTGAGCAGAAATTCCTGGGTGTCAGGGGCCAGTTGCCCTGGGCACAGAGTTTGAAAGAGATAGGTCAGGACAGAATCAGGAACAATGAGTCCTGGTGTGTCTGATTGTTGATACAGTACTCTCTAGACTATGTGCATCCACACCACTTGCTGAAAGCCTAGTGTTTGCTGCAAATGTTTCCAGGGATGTGGGCCCCACGTGGACATAACAGGAAGGGTCCCCATGTTCAGGGAGTTGACAGTGAGAGAAAAGAGAGGACACAGAACCGAAACATGTTGTAAATAAAAGTTGTGTCCTGGGATCTTGTGGAGGAGTGGGGTCTTTGGGGCTGCAGCTGAAACAATGTAGAGGGTGATGAGGAATCCCAGAGTCTGATGTCCAGTAATGACATCCCAGTTGTGCACAGATAATGAAGGCGGAGGAGTGGAGCAGGAAGGTGTGACTGAGCAGAGGCTCTGGACTCTGCCCCAGTCAGACTTGTGGCTCTGGATGATAGATGGAGGGTGGAGGAAGGTCAGGGTCCTCATGACTTGAAGGAATCAGGGATGGAGGATGGGAAAGGGAAGGAGAGGAAGAACATGCAGATTGCCTCTATGTGAGGTGCTTTGAAGTTACATCTACTTTCTCTGAAGTTACATCAGGCCTCTCAGATTTACTTGTCACAACTTCTGAGCAAAGGGCAATGTTAATCCAGCCCAGGTGGTGAGAGAAATTTCAAAACGTTAGGTTTGAGACTTGTAGCCAGATATTGTCAGAAGCTATAGAAAGTCAGGTTCTAGTCTAGGTTATAATAGATTTAGAATCAAGTATTTATCATGTGTTTTACCGGAACATTTTGTCTCTTTACAATCACCAATGTTTCTACCATGTATAGCCAAATTGACATTAATGTGTTTGCAAAATAAGTGTAGTTTAAAAAAGAACTTGGTGTGATGATTACTTACCTAACTGATGCAAAACAGCATTGGCCATGTAGGCTCTTTAAAACCTGCCTTGCTGGGACTTTTATAAGAGACTTCCAGATTAAACATTACCAGCCCCTTCAGGCCAAAAATCCAGTGAAACTTGTGCCAAAATCTTGCCATCAGACTTTACCCGTAGCATCTATAGAAGTGAGCAAATTCTCTGTTCTTGAAGTCCCAATGTATCCCATGTTTCCTGCATCTGCCAGAAAATGTCCTTCTTGACTCACCTGGAAGAGATGCTGGGATCTCTGCCAGCAGGGGGCACGCTGATCCTTCTAAGAGGCTTCACTGGATCCATCAAGTCAATGTTAGTTCTGGAATGCTGTCTGGCCATATCTGAGTATATGCATGAGCATATCTCTTTCAAATATGCCTTTCTAATCAAAGTCTAGGTAATACGACCAATGTTTCTGATTGCATCCTGTTACAAGGAAAATGGAATCTCATCAAACTGATGCTAATAAATATATTGACATAAAAATATGAGAATACTCGCCGACAGATTCTGAGTTCTGGGAGAATCAGGTGAGTAGAATAGATAAATGGTTTAATTTGTTTACAAAGGTATATTTCATCATCTTGTTACATGTAAGTGAGCTTAAGAGAAGTTTCCTTAAATGTGAAGGAAGAAAATGTTTTTAAAACTCAGAAATGTTTTAAACAAAAAGTCATGAAAATTATATTCATCCATCTCTGTACATTCACTTTCATGGTATTAAGTTTTGTTCCATTTGAGTCTAGTTTTTCTAATAGTTCTTGTAATTTATACCTTGGTTTTACTATCCTAAAGTTATCAAAACCTTAAGTTTGTTGAAAGTCCTCTCCAAGAATATCTTTGACAATGAAACACATTTGCAATATGATGGGAGTAAAATGCTATCTATACATGGTAAGCCTGAAAAGTGGTCATGGTCAAAGATGTGGTTAGAGTTCATTACGGTGCAAATGACCAGAAAATGTGTTTATTCATGTGCCACACAGCACAAAATTATTTTAAAGGCATGTAGAGAAAGTTACAGAGTTGTAAGCAAAATGTAGGACTTAAAATAGTATAAATAATTGTTTTCAATGAATGAAATTCCCGATAAATATAGGAAGTATTTTGGCAGAACACAGAGTGCTTGTATTCTAGGCAGACAGCTTCAAAGTGAATAAACCTTTTGTTTGCCATTTTGATAAGAACAGATCAATAGTTCAAGAAAATTTGGATCTTTTCCCAAGAGACAACAGAATTTTATCTTTTCATCCATGCATTTTGATATTAAAACTCATTTATTTACTGAATATATTTTACCTCTAACCAGTTCTGACCACACTTAGAATTCATTTCCAGGTTTGTTTTTGAAAATCTTCCTACAACTTACTCTTATACATTTAGATCTTGATCTAAGTTTTCTTCGAATACCAGACTCATGTTAGGACAAAATTATTTTTCGTTTCCTTCAACAACAACAAAAAATTGTTCCCATTCTTCATGTTTTTTCCCTCCTAAAAACACATTTCTTAATTTCCTGGAACATTTATTTGTTTTTCTTATCATTTTTACTAGTCTATATTATATTTATCAGAATTCCTAACTCTAGAAATGTAGTTTTATAGTGAAAAGCAATTATGAACTGTTTTTTAGGGTACTATTCTTTAGGTAAGCAAAATTTATGACTACATTTCACAATTTCTAGAAACATAGTAAAATATTTCACTAAAGAACAAACTGGGTTTATGAACGGACCCATATTTACCTTTATAGTTTTTCTCTAGTAAGACAAAAGTAGATAAACTGATTGTTAATGTTTTATTATGTTATCTTATTTAACTTGCAAAAAACTAAAGAGCCACAATTGTTAGAAAGGCTTTATATACTCTCCCTACCAATGGATACATTAAATATGATCCCTATCAAACCCGCAGAAGCCTGTGCTGCAGTCGCAGGAAAGATGCTCTCAAAATTTCCGTAGAATTACAGGGACTCAGAACATCCAGAAAATCCTGAAAAAGAACCAATTTTCGGGACTCACAACTGTAGATTTCAAAACTCACTAAAACTAACTCATGAAGCTACAGTAAAGATGAATGTGGTCCTGGCCTAAGGACACACATGTGGATGAATTAAACATACTTGAGAGGCCAGAAATAAATCACTCATCTATGGTCAATTGATTTCCAAAATAGTGCTAAGAGAATTTAGTGTGAAAAAAAAAGGTCTCTCCAATCAGTGGTGCTTCACCAACTAGTTATCCACATACAAAGAAATCAAATTAGACTCTTACTACCTACTATATAAAAAAATGGATGTAAAATGGGTCAAAGGTCTAAATTTAAGAGCAAAAACTATAAAAATCTTAGAACACAAGAAGGAAATTCTCATGAATTTTGGACTCGGCAATGGATTCTTTACATATGACATTGAAAGCAGCAGCAAAAACAGGAGGGGAAACTGACTTCTCCAAAGTTACTGTTTGTACACCAAAAGATATTATCAAGAAAGAGAAAATGCACCCCTAGGTACAGCCCCTTCCCTCAAGGACCATTGAAGGAGATAAGAAATGCCTGGTACAGCCCAGCTCCGGCCATGGGGTCTTGGCAGGACTGGGTCCACTATGCGGTAACCCCTTCTCCTTGTGTTCCCCTCTAACTACACAGGCAAGGATGGTCCTCAGTGATCCAGGGCATGCCCTGAACCTATGTCCACACCTTTGGATCAGATCCCTGAGCAGCTTCACCTCTATCTCTGCCCGATCTCCCATGAGTGCCTGTGTTTGCAGGTTCTTTCTCCCAGCCCATGCTGACTCAGCCACTCTCCTTCTTCACATCCATAGAAGAATCTGTCAGACTCATCTGCACTCTGAGTCGTGATATCATTGTTGTTAAATAAGTGACATCACTGTTGTTAAAATAAATATGCATACTGGTGCCAGTAGAGGCCAGGGAGCCTTCCCTAGGATCTCCTGAGATTCAAGCCACAGTCAGATAACACACCAGAAATCCCAGCCCCTGTCATTTCTTGAATCCACAGATGTTTTGATCCATTCATGTGTTCTGACATCCTTGGAATCCAGTGTGCGGGAAGGTGACTATTAGTGTCATATGCCAAGATAGCACTAACGCTTCCCTAATGCATCAGATCCTTAGGCAAGTGAGACAAAAGCTCCCTCCACTCTCCAGGCCTGGGGATGTGCCCTGTCAGGTGGCTCAGGGGGTGACTTCTGTTGTCAGATCCTCAACAGACTCTTCATTATCCTGGAATAAGATGATCTGACACTGTCATATCCTCTCCTCCAGTTAAATCCTCAGCTTGATAACTTGTTCTCACCATGTTCATATTTTCAAATCCAAAACTGGCTTTCTCGGAGTTAAGAATTATATAGTGGAGAGGTGCCTGGCTGGTTCAGTGGTTAGAGTATGCAACTCTTGATCTTGGGTAGTGAGTTCAAGACCCACTTTAGGTACAGAGGTCACTCAAAAATAAAATGTAAGGGGGAACCTGTGTGGCTCAGTTGACTGAGGGTGCAACTCTTCATTTCAGCTCATGTCATGATCCCAGGGTTATGGGATCAAGTCCCGTGCTGACTCCATGCTGAGCATGGGTCCCGCATAAGTTTCTCTCTCTCTTTTCCTGTGCCCCTCTCCACCACTCGTGCTCTCTCTCTAAAACAAACAAACAAACAAGCAAACAAATGAAATAGAATGTTAATTTCTAAAAATTATTCATTGGAGATGTCAGAAGCCAAAATGTGTTGATTATAGCTTTGGCTCTAGTGATGGCTCACCGATGCTCCTGATCTAAGTGCTTCCATACGGGCCTCAGGTTAAAAAACCAACAGGCAGAAATCATGCTATTCTGTATAGAAGTAAACAAACTATCAATATTTAAAAATAAAACAGCACCATTTGTGATGTTATAATTATGAAATTCTTTAGAATTATTAAAAAATCTGAAAGTCTTGTACATGGAAAATTGCAAAACTTTGTAAAACACATTAATGAAAATTTGAATATATCACTAGATATTCCTTGATAGGGGATCAAAATGGCAAATTTGGCTGAGGAAGGATTCTTTCTAAATTTTCAGTTGGTAGCTGGTGCCCACAGCTTTCTGGCACCAAAGAAATGAATGGAGAATCCCTCACAAATAGAGAGACAAAAATTCTATTCTTAAAAAATATTGTTAATATTAGAACAAACAAAACAGTTCTATGTATGTATAATATGAAGTATATACCATGACCAAAAGGAGTTTTATTGTAAGATACAAGGCCAGTTTATATTATAAAATCAATCAATGTAATATCCTGTATTAATAGGCTAAAGAAGAAAATTCCATCTCAGACAATTCAAACCTATTCCTGATAATGAGCCAGAATGATGGATGGATGGATGAATGAATGATAATTATAAAAAATTATCCAAGAGTGAAATATGTGGGAAAACTGAGCATCTTCAGTTTGATAGGCAAATCTATAAAACCCCTACAGTTAACACTAGAATCTTCACCCTGGTGTAGAGACCAAGACAAGTCATGTCCAGCCTTACCATGGCTGTTCCTTATAGGATTGGATGTTCCAGACAGAACAATAAGGCTAGAAAAATACTGAAAAGCATACAAATAACATGGGAAAATTAGCCCGAGTTTCAGGCTAGAGAATGGTATACACTAAAAATATAAAGAAAACCAAAAACATGTATATAAATTCAATGAGTAATAAGTAATATTCAGTAAGGCAATAAACATGTTAAAACTTAATTAACATATCAATAAAACACTCTATGATGAAATACATAGGTGCATATTTAATTCAACATGTACAGGCTTCTGCTTCTGGGAAATGCTGAGTCTGTCCAGTGGAAGTGGCTGTAGTAGGTCCATGGATGTGGCTTTGCTGTAGCGGATACCAGGGCCCATGGGTGTCGGAGACCAAGCCTTCCAGCTGGCGCCTGTCCCGCGGAGACAGACGCAGAAGGGCAGAGGCTCACAAAAGATCAAATACCGTATTTAGTGCTGCTCCCCCGACCCCCAAGATTGCTGAAGGCAATGTCGGGGCGCCTTTTGATATGCATTTTAACCCTATTTACTTGGTGTCTGACGTAGCCAACTCCTTGTTCTCCCCGCCCCTAAAGCCTATATATGACGGCCTTTCGAATAAACTCTCTCTCTCTTCGACTGACCAGGAAAACCGTGAGTGCGTCTTTGCTTGCTGCGTCTTTCTCTGTCCCCTTTCTCTCTCCCTCCCCTCAGGTGGAGGAACCGCGGCGGAGGCGTGTCCATTAGGCGCGCCTGGAGCCTCCGGCTGCGAGATGGAGGCCCCGGAGCCGGCATAGGCGCACCGGGGCCTGGCGAGTCCCGTGCTGCCGCAGGCAGCCGATGGGGACACGTTCTAGCTGGGAACGCGCCCGGACCTGGCATTTGTTTTAGACACATGGGGACTCCCATGAGTGGGTTTCCCGAACACATAGGTACTGATTTGTCCTCATGTCTCCTCAGATCCCACTGGACGGTTTCCAGAATCCAGGTTGTGCAGGTGTGTAAAAAATCCGGAATAGGAACTCTCCCACGTGTGCATGTGTCAATCCCTGGGAAAGCTCTTGATGACCCCAGATCCCAGGTCACTTCCTCCTCCACAGAAGCAGCATAAATGCTGGCGGTTCCCATAGTAATGATATCCAGGTTCCCAGGCACAGCCTCTAAATTGTGATCTAGCACAGTAGTGAGGAACCCTCCATGTGTCCACAACTGATTATCCAGATCCGTGTTTGCTGACAAAACCTCTTTAACCAGCTCTGGGTAGCAGGCTGTGGAGAGGCTGTTCATCATAGCTTAGAGCTGCACACAACCAATTGTAACAAGGAGCTCCTGTCTCACCAGGACATGTGACAAACTAGACCTTCCACCCTGGCTCCAGTCTTATTCATCAGTCCTCGCTCCCTTCCTGGGGCCAACAGCAGCTGAGATTATGGTTTCCAACTTTCCAGACACTCCAAAACCAGAGGTCTTCATCTCTGGACACATGTAAGTATATAAAGTCAATGAAAATATCTCTTTTTGGAAGTATAGGTTTTCCAATGCAAAAATTGGAGTTTTGTTTCAAGAAGCAAAATGGCATCCACAGTTGCTGGGTTGGAATGTCAAGAAGGGTAGTAGTGCAGTATGACTGAAACAGGAGAACCAGGTGACTCTCTGCCGAGCACCGCTTACATTTCTTGATGTCCTCCTGGGCTTTGCTGATAATTTCCAGAGCTCAGTAGACTTGAATATACTCAGTTTCTCCTTTTCTCTTCAGATTAGAGCTTTGCTGAGCGCCTGCATTCATGGATGCTGGGTGCTGCCTTCCCAATGAGCAGATCTGAACACATCCCTAACCAAGAAAGATAGACAAATGATTCTTACACATCGGAAAAGATTTCCAAAATATGTTATTGTGGTATTACAAATGGAAACAATGAGGTATCACCAGACTCCGATTACCATGGCTAAAGTTCCATACAATGACAGCATCAGAGTCTGCCCAGGATGTGCAGCAGGAACTCTCATTCTTTGCTGGTGGGAATGCCAAAAGGCCCAGTCACTTTGGAAGATTCCTTGGCAAAAGTTTCTTACGCAGTTAAGCAAAGCCTTAAAGATATAATGCAGAGAGAACATTCCTAAAGACCACTCTAAATGAGTTTTCTGTGTGGAAACAAAAATATGCACATAAATGTTTGTTGCTGTTTATAAAGCAACTAAAACATCTTTCAATAGATGAATGGCTAAACAACCTCTCCTAGATCCATACATGGAATAGGATTCAGTGATGAAAAGACATGCTGCCTCAGGTCACAAAAACACATGGATTAGCTTTCCATGCATATTTCTAGGTGAAAGAATCCAATCTGAAGAGGCTGGGGCCATGAGCAGGAGAGAAGAGGGGCAGGGACCCTGGCACCACTCTCAACCTGAGTTGCTATGAGCCATGAATCCAACAGAGGGCGATAGTACTCCCCCAGTTCCTCTGCTGAAGTCCCTTTTCTCCCTTTTCTTGCAGGTCAGTGCTCCTGAGTCATTCCTGGGGTGAAGCCCTCTCCCATTCCTACCCTCACTTTGTTCAGCTGGATCCCAGGCTTAAGTCCAAAGAGGCGCTTGTATGGCCTTGGGATAAGAGAATATGTGCATGAGACCCCCACCCTAGCATCAAGGGAACACTTAGGAGGAGTTATTGGACTCAGGCCAGGCTATGGGGCTCAGCAAGAACCCTCTGGGCCATCGTAACCAGGACCTGTCTTCCCCGTTATTCATCCTCCTTGCTTACTGTACAGGTGACTTTCAGGTGTACCTGGTGGACAAAATAACCTCAGTTTGAGATCCACTGCATCAAATAACATACTTTCCACACTCAGCCACGTTTGCTTCAACTTATTAAATTAAATTTATTAGTTAAATTAATTTCCATCAGTGGATTGGAAATCAGTTAAGAGAAAGATGCAGAGATTTGTGTCACAGGACGGAATCTGGACTTCAGATTCAGTGAATTGTTGACAGGTCTACCCTCACCTGAGTCCTCTCTGCCTACAATACATCAACCTCCACAGAAAAGGTCTTTGAGACTCCAGCCCTTCAAATGCAGAATCAACTTCGTGGAGAACCGTGTTTGAGGAGAAGTTACAAGAGTGACAATCATCGTGCTCTCATTATTGGTCACACACCACCCACCCGCCACACACACGTCTCTCCTCTTTCTGAATGTACAGTGTTTTGGGATCTGCAGTTTCTCGGTTTCTCTGTCCCTTAAGAATTCAGGGTCAACCTGTATTCATCCAGCCATTCTCAGGATCTTCATTCTTTGAAGCCAGAATTGCTGTCAGCAGGAAATGCCAGCAACATTGAGTGTGACTGGGGTCCTGTCACCAGGGCAGCCAGGACATTGCCTGAACATCTGCTCTTCTGAGATGTGGCTGATGCTCAGGAATCCCACAGTGAGTTTCTGTCTTCATGTGCAGTTCAGCCCCTGACCATGTCAGGGCTCCAGTCAGTGCCTGACACTGATCAGTAAGTTGATTCTGGGACAGCAGCCTCAATGTTGCTCCCATGGAGATCAAGTCCATGGGGGACCCGACACACACCTTCACTGAACTCTAGGGCTTGACTGTCACTCCTTCATTCACCCAAGGAATACCTCCAGTCACGCTGGACCCCTGATGAAAAAGACTTCTGTCCCAAGCCATGCCCACAGGGTCAGTGGCCTCAGGGACACAGCCTCCCTTACCTCTACCTCTCCGTCACTCCAAATGGGAACTTTAATAGAATCTTCCGGGTGCAGTTGGTCTTGGGTAATAGAAATTCATTCCTCCAGCCATGAGTGGCTGAATGAACACTTGCTCTACTATGAACTCAAGGCACACAGACTAGAGCTTTCCCCACACCAGATACAAGTGTGATCCCACTGGGCTCCATTCAGAAGGTCTGTGGTTGGGAATACCATCACTGAGACGGCTTTGAAGTTCAAAGGGGCAGGACCCTCATGGGGATTCCCGATCACCACATTGGTTTCTCCTACCTGCTGGACCAGACCCACAATACAAACAATGAAATGAAGTAAAAAACAATGATAAAACAATTATTATTTCCCATTGTTATTCCATCCATTACATTAACCACAATTTCATCCATATTCTCTCTGCAATAAGCACAGAAGTGGGACATGTGTAGTAAGGACTGCACCTGCATCTTCAGAAAGACATTCTCGTTGAGTTCAAATCAGCTTTACTAAGCTGAATTTTACATAAAATGAGACACATTTATTTGCTCTGGGGACATAGTGCTGACTGACACATAAACTCATGCACTCTGTCCCTGTCAGAGCACCCACAGCTGTCATTTCTTTGCTCCTACAACTTCCTGCAGGTTTGCCCTTTGTCCTCTGATGTCCATGCCACAAACAGCATCATGTGGCAGGGCTCCTGGACATGTGTGTGTGTGTGTGTGTGTGTGTGTGTCTGTGTCTGTGTGTCTGTGTGCTGGGAGAACGGATCCTAGAGGGAGTCACTTCACACTATGCATGAAGAGTTGTTTCAAGCAGGTTGCAATTGTAAGAGATGATAAAGATGATCCAAGTGTCACCTCTTCAGAAATGCACTGGAGGTTCTCCACTCACCAAATACAGAGAAGTGCTCCCTGTGCCTCACTGGTGTGGGGACCTCCAATTACTGGGATCCTAGGGGCATTTCCATCACTCTGTGGAAGACAGGAAAGAGGACATAGAGGAATAGTCTTCATGGAGATAGGAAACCGTAATGGTATTATAAAGCACTGTCCAGTTATATCAATAACTTTAAATGGAAATGATCTACATTCTAAAGATTTAATAGCATGGATTAAAAAAATAAACCAGATACATGGCAGAGGAGTGCCCTCTCACTCAGCTTTTCTGTTTTATTGAGGCCTTCAAGTGAGGGGTCAGATCCTCCACCTTAGAATGGACCCTCTGCTCTCCTAAGTGTGAGCACTCAAATGTTAACTCATCCAAAACGCCCTCACAGACACACCCAGAGGAGGGTTTGAACAAATATCTGGGCACCTCGAGGACCAGTCACATGTGACTTTCATGAAACAGGTCAAGGACAGAGGATGGCATCCACAGCCTTGTTCCACCAGAGTCAGTCACACAGAGGCCTGTGCAGCTCCGTCCTTTACTCCTGGGATAGTTTCCCCAGCACCAGATGCCCGGTTCTGTGTGTCCCTGCCCTTCCCTTACAGTTTGGGACACATCACCCCTCCAGTCTGACCTCAGCCTATGTTCTCTCAGCTTCTTCCTGAAAGGGATGGGGGCTTCCCCCATCCCCTTAGGAGACTCCTTTCCAGACAAAGCAGTGAGGTTGGCCTCTCTGAATAACTTTTTTGTGATAGTAGACAAGTGCCTCCTCATCATGGGGGAGAGGGTGAGAACAGGGGTGCGCAGGAGTGATCCAGGCTTCCTGTGGGTCCTAAACAGGGCTGTTGGGGTTGAGTGGTCCCTGTCCCTATGTCCCTCTGCCCTAGGGAAATACAGGACAGGTCCCAAAGGGATTCCGCCCTGTCCCTGCCCCACGTTACTCTACACACAGGAAGGTGTGTCTGGATGGAATTGAAGAGGCCTTTGCACTGAGGTGTAGTGGCCTTCTCTGAGTTCATCTCTAATGCGGGTCCCTATACTTCCTCTGGAGGACAGACTGGGGTGCTCCTGGGCAGGGTGTGATGAAGCCCTGGGTTCTGTCTGGGTGGCCCCCATCTAAGACACAGCTGTGAGTAGGCTCTGGGCAGCAGGGGGCGCTGTGTGCCTGGGAGTCCTGTGAGAACCAGCCCTGTCTCCTTGTGCTCAGAGCTCAAGGGGACCAAGCAGCTGTGACCTTCAACTGCTCTGGGGACCTGGGGCTATGTGTGCAACTTGAGCTTGGGCAGCTGGGGGCGGGGAAGTAATGAGCATAAAGTGTACCATTTTCTTGCGGTTTGGGTGACATAAGTGAAACAGTGCAGCTCTGGCTCTGCTGTGACATGAACCACTTCTCGCTTTTCTTTTTCCTCTGCTGTCATCTTCCTTCAGAAAATGACTCCTTCCAGGTATCCCTGTCCCAAGTTCTGTCCTAGAACTTCCTGTGGAGTTCAATCTGTAATCAGCAGCACTGATGGCAGGTACAGCCAGGATTAAAAGTCTCCCTAAACACGGAGGTGAGGTCACACGATGGCCCCTCAGTGGTCCCTGCTCTGTCCTCACACCTGCAGCGGCCTCATCAGGTTCTGCTGTGTCCTGTTTGTCCTCCTCCAAAGGGCCCAGATTCCCACACTTGTGTCCTCAGCGAGCGCCCTTTCACATTCAGCAACCAGAGCCAGCTTGCATCCTCTGAGCCCCAGGATGGGCAGATTCCTTCTATTCTCTGTTTCTTGTGTCTTGTCCTCAGCTCCATAGTGGTTCTTAGGTTCCATTGGGTCAGGACTACATGTGTCCCTCCTGTTAGATTCCCCCACACCCTTCACAGGGAAAACCTGATCAGTGACTTCTCAGCAGGACCTTCCACTGTCCCTGGAGAGTCACACTCAGGTTATGGATGGAAAACAGGCATCAGGGAAGCCAGTGAAGGAGAGGCTTGCCAGTTGTGGGAAAAGAGACCTTCACCCAGAGACCAGCAAGGGATGTGGTGACACTGTACCTGGGGGTTTCTGCAGGACAGGGGCTCCAAGCTGGGCAGCCTCCACTTACTGAAAACCCCAGGACTGGGCCCCTGGCTTTCAGTGGGGACAGGACAGGTGTGTCCTCTGATCCTGGAGGAGTCCTGGACCTGGGTCTTTATGTGGTTCCAGCAACTGCTTCCTCCAAGCCCACCCAGGGGGAAATTAGTGCATCAGGTAGTCTTCCTGTCTAAGGGCCACAATCCTGTGCATGCACCTGGAGAAGAAGCAGGGGTGGGTCACATTTACATGAGCAGCCCCTCCTCTGTGAGGTCGTGGTGAGGGAATAAGACAGGTCTGGAGCAGCCCAGTTCCACCTCTGTGGCCTAAGAAGGAGCTGTGTTGCCATGGCGTGGATCCCTGTCCTCCTTGTGCTCCTCTGTCACTGCACAGGTAGGGACAGGATCCAGGGCACCAGGGTCCCCTGGCAGCCAGAGTCAAATCCCTCCTGGCCCAACTCCCCAATCTCACATACCCTGTTCCTTCTCTTCACTCTACTGTGTCTGTGTTTGCAGGTTCCTGGTCCCTGCCTGTGCTGACCCAGCCACCGTCCCTCTCAGCATCTCCGGGAACGACTGCCAGACTCACTTGCACCCTGAGCAGGGACACCAACGTTGGCAGTTATACCATTCACTGGTACCAGCAGATGCCTGAGAGCTCTCCCCGGTATCTCCTGTACTACTCCTCAAGTAGACAGCTGGGATCCAGGGTCCCCAACCGCTTCTCCGGATCCAAAGATGCCTCGGCAAATGCAGGACTTCTGCTCATCTCTGGGCTGCAGCCTGAGGACGAGGCTGACTACTACTGTGCTACAGGTCAAGGTAGTGGGAGCAAAGTTCGTTACTCACAGTGTCACAGATAACGAGGAAGTGAGACCAAAACCCCTGCATCTCTTTTATTGAGAAGCTTCAGTGGAGGCTTCTACTGGGGACACTTTTCTGTGGTGAGACCTTTCCTTGAGGAGGAAGGAGTGACACACAGAGATTATGCTGTTGCCTGAGACAGCACAGCCATCCTGGGAGTACACACAGGTGCGGGAATAGAGCCCAACACACATGCTCAGGGTCTAGAAACCATAGGTTAATCCACTATGAGTATACAAACCCCGTTATAGATTTTAGTTATAATCATTTTGCAGAAACGACTGAGTTTAGATCTCCTCGCTGAAGCCCAGGGGGGATCTGTATCCTGCTAAAGCAACAATGTTGCTTCTGGGTCAATCAAGGACAATACAAGAGAAAGTCTATGATTTGATTGAATGGGCATTCTCCCCTTGGGACCATGCAACATAAGGATGGTTTTCCTGGAAGTAAACCTGGTCATGTGTATGCTGGGTTCTTTCTCCTTTAGGACCCTTGCCCTCAATACTCATATGCCTAATCATTATCCACCCCCCCCCCCACCCCCGTTTAATCCCTTTTTATGTTTGTCTCTCCTAGAATGCAACAATTCCATATATGAACGATGGTTCGATAAAAATTCCCGCTCATAGCATCAGAGGATTCCCTCCTCCTAAATCCCATGGACCAGCCAAGAAATTTTATCAGATCACCTATAGCATATTAGTATAATACCATGCTCTGGTCTATAACTGCACAGAACCCCAGTTGGGCAGATAAGTTATGTACGGCCAGCACATCCCCACTGCTCAGCAGGAGCAGCTACTGAAGATGAGACCTCTGCCCAAATGTCAAGGATTTGTCATTGTTGATCTATCAAGTAGGAAGTTGAGGTCACTTTTAGGTGAAGGCTTGAGCAATGGCAACCTGAGTATGGTAGAAGGTCCCGCAGTGACCACTGGGCTGAATCCAAACAGGCCCATAAAGCAACTCACCTCAAAATATTATAAGCTCTGGTTGACCAATGTATTACTTACACCTAGACACAGGTACCAAAAAAAGAAATTTCATATGTTCCTGTACCTCTTCGCCTTCCCGTCTTAACTATAGCCCCCACCGCTGCCTCCTGGGAGACCATCTCTGCTTTGCTGTTCTGCCTGCTGCTCCCATGCAGTGGATCCCCTCAACTTTGATCATCTTTCTCTGCTTGGATGAGTTCTTTCACCACCCTTGCTCCTGGCCTACCCCTGATTGGGTCGACCAACAATCCAAAAGTTTTCTCCTCAATTAGTCTAAGAAAGCAAACACCTTTCTTGCACAGGTGATAAGGGGCCTGTGGTGAAAATGGTGTCCCAGTCTCACTCGTAATTATGACATAACTGTGTCTCGGGTCTACTAAACTGTGACACTGGGCTGGTGCTCCTGGAACAGACTTTTTAGCATGAACAAACCTGAAGGTTGAGGTGATAGAAGTTTTCTACAGTCTGGAAACTCTCATAAATATCTCCCCGAACAGTAGGCCCATTGGGAACATGAGAGTGACAGAGGCATAGACAGACAGAGGGAGAGAGTTCTCCAGTCTGTTTGGCTGGCCAACAAGTCCATCCTCCAGATTGTGGACTCCAGGCAGGATGTTCTCACTAGTCATAAAATCAGGATATTAAGGTCGTAGACAAGATGGAAGAGAAATCCACATCCATTTATTATCATTTTTTAAAGTTTATTCTGGTAGGCCTTGGTTTTTTGAAGCCACACCAATACCTGGGAGGGATGTGCCATGGGGCTGGGACTGTGTTGTGCTTCACAGTGTACCTTGTTTCATGGAAATTTTCCTGAGATTGGCACACGATTTAGTATCAATCTAACATATTCCATGACCAATTTATACTAACACATATGTCTTCCTGAGGTGCTGAATGCTCTAAATGCTTTTAAGAGCTCAACCACTGGAAACATGGGTGACTCAGGTCATGACTTTGGCTCAGGCCATGATCTCATGATTCGACCCCACATTGGGCTCTGTGCTGACAGCTCAGAGTCTAGGGCCTGTTTTAGATCTGCATCTCCTTCTCTCCCTGCTTCTCTTTGCTCATCCTTTGTCTCCCTCTCAAAATAAATAAGTAAACACAGTATAAAAGTGAGGAATGGACAGAAGCCTGAGACAAAGGAGGGGTGACAGATTGTGCATCTAAGAGGGTGTGAGATTTCTGCAGAAGAGAATAGAGAGCAGGAGGAAGCCATTTTAGCCTTTTGCACACCTACACTTATCCACCACAGTGAGCTAAGCAACACCACTGAAAGTAGAATGGAGCCATTACCCAGAGCCCTATCCACCTGTGACCTCGGGGCACATCCCCCAGAAGGACAACACAAACCCTTTCCATATGCTGAATCCAGGGACCACAGTGTGAAACAAATTTTTAGTTCTAGGAGAACCTGGATCTAGCATCATTCAGGTTTTATTTTGCTTGTTCCTTTGTTTCTTTGGTTTACTTCAGTTTTTGTTTGTTAATTTTAATTTTGTTTTCCTTTCCTTGGATACAGAAAAAGTAACATTTTTTATTCTATTTTCTTTTTTTTATTTTATTTTGATTTGAATTTTAAAATAATATTGTAAAATTTTCAAAATTTTTTCTTTTCTTTTTTTATCTGTTCCATGAAGCATCTCTCAACAAGCAGACCAGAACACACCCAGCATCTAACTTGCTTTACTTGATTTTAAAAATTTTTTTAAATTGTTATTTTAAATTTTGTTTTATTATTATATTTTCCTCCAAAGTGACAAGTTGGAGAAATTCCCTGCAAAATTATGAACAGAGAGAAATGATGGGCAGAGATTGAATCAACACATCAATCCAGATAAAAGTAAGATGTCTAAATTAGAATTTTAAACCATGATTATAAGAATATCCTAGCTGAGTTTGCAAAAAACATGTAAGACATCAGAGAATCTCTTTATGTAGAGATAAAAGAACTAAAATCTAGTCAGGCCAAATTTGCAAATGGTATAACTGAGATTCAATCTTGAATAGATGCCATGACAGAGAGGATGGCTACAATAGAGTACAACCAGTGTTGAAGGAGGAGGAGGAGCATAGGAGGCGAAGCAGTAGGGGGAGGAGGAGGAGGAGAAATAGTAGGAGAAGAAGAAGAAGAAGAAGAAGAAGAAGAAGAAGAAGAAGAAGAAGAAGCAGCAGCAGCAGCAGGAGGAGGAGGAGGAGGGGGAGGAGATAGAGAGGGAGGAGGAGAAGTAAGAGAGGAAGAAGGAGACAGAGAGGAAGAAGGAGAAAGAGAGGGAGAAGAAGACCAAAGCAACAAAGGCTAGAAAGGACAAGAGAACATCACCAGAAACACCAACTCTACAGGCAACACAATGACACTAAATTCATATCATTCAATAATCACTCTGAATGCAAATGCACTAAGTACTTCAATCAAAAGTCATAGGGTATCAGAATGAATAATAAAAGAAACAAGATCCATATATATGCTGCCCCCAAGAGACTCGTTTTAGATTTAACAGCACCTGCAAATTGAAAATGAGGGGATAGATGGGCATCAGGTTGGCTCAATGGGTTGAATGTCCCACTTTGGCTCAGGTCATGATCTCATGGCTCATGAGTTTTAGACCCATGTCTAGCTTTGGACTGAGAGTGAGAAGGCGCTCTGGATTCTCTATCTCCCCCTCTCTCTGTCCCTAATATCACTCTTATTCTCTCTCTCTTTCTTGAAAAAAAAAACACATCAAAAAATTAAAGAAAAAAAAAGTGAGGGGATGAAGAACTGCCTAACATGCTAATGGATGTCAGAAGAAAGCCAGAATAGCCATGCTTATAGCAGACAAACTGTATTTTTAAACAAAGAATGCAAAAAGCGATGAAGAAGCACATTAGTCAGGTGGAGAAGCACAGATCCCATGTGTTTTCACTCATAGGTCTAACCAGAGGAGGTCTAACCAGAGAAACCTAACAGAGGGGAGGGGAAAAGGGAAAAAGAGTGAGGGAGAGGGAGGGAGGCAAATCATGAGAGACTTTTGAATACTGAAAATGAACTGAGGGCTGAAGGAGGAGGCAGAAAGGGGAAAGGGAGTGATGATCATGGAGGAGGGCACTTGTGGGGAAGAGCACTGGGTGTTATACAGAAACCAGCTTGACAATAAAGTATATGGGAAAAAAAGCACATTATATTATAGTTAAGGGGTCTGTCCATCAAGAAAATCTAACAAGTATCAATATTTATATATTTGGGCACTCCCAAATATGTAAATCAGGTAATCAGAAACATGATGAATTTCATTGATAATAATACAACAATTGTAGGGGACTTTGACACCCCACTTACAGCAATAGATGGATTATCTTAGCTGAAAATCAGTAAGGAAAATGTATTCATCTGGACCAGATGAACTTAACAGATATTTTCAATATATTTTATCCTAAAGCATCAGAATTCACATTCTCCTCAGGTGTACATGGAAAATTATCCGGAATGGATCATATACTAGGTCAGCTCTCAACAGGTATAAAAGGTCGGGATCATACCATGTGTATTTACATGCCACAATGCTATGAAACTTGAGGTCTACCACAAGAAAAAAAAATAGAAAAACCACAAATACTAGGAGATCAAAAATCAATGTTATATCTTGTATTAAAGGATTAAACACAGAAAATTAGTTTTTCAATCTATAAAAAAAACCCACTTAACCCAATTTAAAATATCTTCATGATAATGAAAGACAATGAATGAATGAATGAATGATTAATGAGAATGTCAGAAAGTATCAGAGATCAAAAAATAGAGGATCACATCCTCAGCTTGATAAAGAAACTATAAAACACCTGCAGCATTAAAGATTTCACCCAGGGTGGGAACTAAGGCAATCATGTCCAATCTCAACAATGTTGTTCAACCGAGGATTCAATGTGTCTGAGGGAAGCATAAAGCAAGAAAAAAAAAAGAAAAGCATACAGATAACAAGAAGACATAAGCATCCTCTTTTCAGGTGAGAGAATGATCTCCAGGAAAAGGACAAAAGAAGATACAAACATGTATGTCAATACATAAATTAACGGAGTAATAAACAATTTCAGGAAGTTCATGCAATACATGATCAATATATAAAAATCATTTATATGTGTATATACAGCAATAAACATGTAAATCTTGATTATATCACCACATAAAACCACTCAATAATGAAATATTTTGTGGCATATTTAGCAAAACATGTATAGGCAATGGATGCTGAGAACTGGTCACTGCTGGTAAATCAAAATCAAAATAAAACAATGTGTAGACAAGACCTGTGGAAGCAATGAAAGGATCATCATGAAGATGTCACACTTCCTGGGGCGCTTGGGTATCTCAGTCAGTTAAGCGTCCTGGTCTTGATTTTGGCTCAGGTCATGACCTCATAGTTCATGAGTTGGAGCTCCACATCAGGTTTTGTGCTGGCAGCGTGAAGCCTGCTTGGAATTCTCTCTCTCTCCCTCTGTCTCTGCCCCTCCACCACTCTCGCTCTCCCAAAATAAATAAATAAATAAATAAATAAATAAATAAATAAATAAACAAACCTTTAAAAAAAGATGTCATTTCCCCCAAAATGTACAAAAAGATACTCCACTGCTATCATAACAAGACAGACTGGTATGGATGGAAGGGTAGGTACATTGGTCAATATAATGGAACAGAAACTCCAGAACCAGTCTTACAAAAGTATGGAAGAGTATTTTTGATAAAACTTACAGAAGGCTTTCAAAGGAGGAAGGATGGCCTTTAAGACAAATGGCCATAGAGCAATTGAATATCCATAGAAGGAAATGCATCTCAACTAAAATTCTCACTATATGAAAAAAAAATTTTTTTAATGGATCATAGACATAGCTGCAAAACCAAAAGCTATATAAGTTTTAGAAAATGAAGAGGAGAAAATCTTTAGGATTTGAATAAACATGTTTAGATGAGTCACGATCAGCACATCCCATAAAAGAAAAAAACGGATAAATTTGACTTCATCAAAGATAAATTTGTGGTTTTTCCTTTACTTAGTAAATTAATAAGACAATGAAATGTCTGAAACATAGCAGATTAAAATAAGCTGAATTTATAGGAGTGTATTTTGAATCTATTGCTTCAATGAACTTGTGTTATAAACACTCACAATGTAGGTATATTCTAAACTGCATACCAAGAGAGGGATATGATGTTTGCAGTACCTTCTCTGGGGTGCCACAACTTAACCTGGAATTGTGGTAAATGCTTGAATCTCTCATAAACAAGGACTCCTTCTGAGAGTGAAAAACACTACGGTAATCACGGGGAATGCCATGGAATCACACTATCTATGGGTGAGATCACTGATGTGTGAATACAGTGACCCTGTGAGCTGCAGAAATCAGCAGGATGCTTAGGGATTTGGGCCATGGCCAGGTGAATCCCTCATGACCAGCAGGATGCGCTGTGGGACTGTATTGTGGTCCTTGCACAGCTGCTTAATGAGGACCATTCACTCAAGGGTGTTTGGGCCTAGGGGCTTGGCCATGTTCTCCTTGATGGGGACTCAGCAGCTGTGTCCTTCTCTGGCCTGGCAGAGTCCCTTAAGCAGGGACTCTTGTGCTGTCTCAGCAGGGCCTTCTTCCCAGAGCTCTCCCCAGGTTAAAGCGAACCCCCATCCTCAACAGTGTGTGATGTGAGCTGAGACCATCCCCCCAGGACTGAGGGATAGAATGGGCAGTCATAAGATGGAACCTGTTTGCATTGACAACCCTTCCTTCCTGTGACAGAGGGTGGAGGAGAAAAGAGGGCATGGGAAAGCACAGCCGATTGTGGGGATCAAGGGCCGTGGCTTGTCCTCCTTCTTCTCCTTTACTGCCCAAGTAAGAACAAGTGGAGATGGACAAAGAATAGCCGTCTATTCTGCATTAGTCCCATTTGGCATGCTGTACAGTTGTTAGGAAAATGCTGAGGCGATTCCAGGGAAGTGGTTCAAGTAGGTCCATGGGTGGATCTCCACCACAGATGACACCAGACCCATGGACACTCCCATGAATAGGTTTCCTGAGCCCACATGTACTGATTCTGTCCACCTATCCCCTCAGACAAAATTGGGTCTCTTCTTCAATCAGGATGTGGGAGGCTGTGGAACACACAGAGCAGGAACTCCCCCATTTGTGTATGCGTCACTCCTCCAATGAACGTCTTGATGATCCCAGATCCCAGGATCTGCACAGGAGCAACAGCAAACCTAGAGATAATCATGGCAATGGTAGCACGGCTCCCAGGAGGAGCCTGTACACTGTGATCCAGGACAGCCATGAGGGGCCATCCAGGTGTTCAAGCTGGATTCTGCTGATGTAGGTGTGCTAATGAAACTTCTTTTTAAAAAAATTAATGTTTATTTATTTTTGAGAGGGAGAGAGAGCTAGTGGGGAAGAATAAAGTGAGAGACAGACAGACAGACAGAATTTGAATTTGAGGCAGGTTCCAGGCTCCGAACTGTCAGCCCAGAGGCCGACATGGGTCAAAACCCAAAACCTGCAAGATTATGACCTGAGCTGAAGTCGGTTGCTTAACTGACTGAGCCACCCAGGCACCCTATTGATGAAACTTCTTTACCTTCCTCCAGGCCTCTAGCCTGAAAGGTGGCTGATTCATTGCTAGAGATCTGCATACAAGCAAATGTCACAAAGAAGTCCTGCTACACAGGGACATGTGACAAAATATACACTTCACTCCTATTCTGGTCTATTCATCACTCCCCTTCTCTGAGACCAAAAAAAGTTTAGATTATGGCTTTGAACTTTACATATCCTACTAAAACCAGAAGGCTCCAATATCTGGGCTTGTGTCAACGTGTAAAATCAGTGAAAATGTCTCTTGTATTGGTCTCCCAGTGCAAAAATAGTCTCTTTGTTTGCAGAAGCAAAGTAGCCTCCATAGTTACTGGGTTAGAATGACAGGAAGTGCAGTCCTGCAGGATGTGTGACCTGAGAGAACCAGGGCGCACTCTGCCTAGCCCTCTGCATGTCTCCTGGTATATGTGGGCTTACTTATAATCCCCTAAGGACAGAAATCTTAGGGATACTCAGCTTCCCCCTTTCTCTTGAGATTAGAGATTTTCCCAGCTCCTGATTTCCCGGGTACTGGGCAGGGCCTCCCCAGTGAGCAGATCTGAAGAGACCTCTTGCCAAGAAAGGCACTCAAATGACTCTTACAGATGTGAAAACTGTCCTACCTGGTATGCCACTGAGGGGTTACAAATTGAAACAGTGAGGTGAACTAGACTCCATTTACTATGGCTGAAATTCAATACAGTGACAGCATCAGATGCTGGGAGGATGTGGGGCAGGAGGAACTTTCTTATATTGCTGGTTGGAATGCCAAATCCTCCAGCCACTTTGGAAGGAGCCTTGGCAGTTTCTTACAAACCCAAACATATTTTTCTATGATACCATACAAAAATCATGCTTTTAGTTATTTCCACCAATGAGTTATTTTGTAAACACAATAAAATGTACACAAATGTTTATTGCTCATTTATTTATGATTCCCAAGACTCAGAACAAACAAACAAGATATATATCCTTTAAAAACTGAATGGATAAACAAGCTCTGGCAAGTCCATACATGGAATATGATCCAGTGAAAAACAAGAGTGAGCAGGCCATATGAAGAGATGGAGGGACTTCCACACCTATTTCTAAGTTCAAGAAGTCTATTTGAAGAGGCTGAAAGAGTGAGCAGTGGGTATGGAGGGCAAGAGCCCTGGGCACCAGCTTCAGCCTTGGGTCACTATGTTTCCAGGATCCACCAGAGGGTGCTGGGATTCCCCATTCCTCAACTGAGAGCAGTTGTCTCCCTGCCTCTTCGGGGCACTCAGGTGTTCAACCTGGGGTGAAGCACTCCCCATTTTTACATTCTCTTTTGCTCAGCTGGAGCCCGGGCTTCCCTCTAAGGAGGGGTTTTCATGACCTTCAGAAAGGGGCAGAATTGCATGGAAACTTCTTACCCTGTGGATCAGGGAGACACAAAGAACAGTTGGTGCATTCAGGCCTGGTTGTGGGGCTCAGGAGGTAGAGTGTGGGGCATGACCTGGGTTCCCCTACTCCCTTCACAGGATTTCTAAATAGCCCTGGAGGAAGGGCAAAACAACCCTAGTGGTATTTCCACTGGGTCAAATAACTGTTTTCCACTATTAGGAGTCTTTTCTTTAAATCCTGCTCATGCTATTCACTGGATTGAGGCAAGATGTGACAAAATGGAGAGATTTATGTCAGTCGACAGACCTGGAGTTCTGATTCAGTAAATGGTTAACAATTTGGCTCTCATGTGGGTCCTCACAACCTGAATCAAATCCCCTTCTACGAAAAAGCATTTGAGACACTTGTTTATTAAATCCAGAATCAGTTTCTTAAAGAACCATCCCTCAAGAAAGACATGAAATGGACAGGGGTCATTGCCTTATTTTGGTTAACAACACACACACACAAACACACACGCAGCTCACTCTAAGTGCATAATGTCCTGGATTGTGCATATCCTGGGCTTCTCTGTACTCCGTCCCCAGAAGTGAGAGTCAACCTGTGCTCAGCCAGCCTTCCTCAGGGTCACAATCACCCGGAGGCAGAATCTCTATTAGCAGAAAACATCAATGACATTGAGTGTAACTGGCTTCCTGTCCGCAAGTGTAGTACAGAAAGGATGTACACTCAACACCTGGTCTCAGGTATGAGGTTGATGATCAGAATTCTATGGTGAGTCTCTATCCCTGTGGGCAGCTCAACCCCACACATCTCTGGGCTCTGCTCAACACCTGAGGCTGATCAGGACATTGATCTTGAGATAGCAGGCTCAGTACTCTCCAACAGAGCTAAAGGCCCATGGGGACCTGTGACACATCCTCCCTGTGTTCTCACGACTGGGCTGTCACTCCCTCAGTCCCCTCAGTGACACATCCAGCCATGGTGCACCTCTCCTAAGACTTCTGTCCCAATTCAGGACCACAGACACGGTCTGTGACCTCAGAGACACAATCCCCTTTACCTCCACCTCTCCTCCACACAGATGTGGGAACTTTGACAGAATCTTCTGGGTCCAGGTGAACTTGGGTAATAGAAATTCATTTCTCTAGTCATAGGTGGCTGAGTGAGTACCTGCTCTATCCTGAAGAGGACACAAGATGCAGGGACTATAGCTGTGCCCAACCCAGAGAAGAGTCTGATACCAAATCACTCCATCCTGGAAACTCTGTCTTTGGTAATTCCCTCACTGAGATGGCTCTGAAGTTAATAGGAGCAGACCCCTCATGGGGTTTCATGTGCACCACACCAAGCTTTCCTAGCTGCAGAATCAGACATACAATACAGGAAAGAAAATAAGACAGATGATTTAGGAAAATCATTTATAGACGTTGATTGCAATAAAAGCAGAAGTCATTCATTTTCTTCGTTTTACAATGATGTTTTAACCATAATTTCCAACCATATTCTCCCTGCACCAAGCACAGATCTATGAAGAATACACTAGTGACTGTTTCTGCATCTTCACAATGACATTAGCATTGAGTTTTAATCAGTAGTATCCTTAAGAGTTTCATAGAAAACAACATTTATCCATTTTAAGTGCACAGTTGCCCAAGTGGTGACCAATACATAATCTTTGTCACTGGATTCTTCACAGAGCATCTGCGGCTGTCACTCCTTGACTCCTGGATCGACCCGCAGGTTTGCCCTTTGAGCTCTGAGGTCAATGCCACACACAGGACTCCTGCAGACTTGTCTGTGTGCTGGGAGGACAGATCATAGGAAGGAATCACTGCCCACAGCATGTTGAAAACTTGTTTGAAACAGGTGAAAACAGTGACAGATGACAAATATTTTCAGTGTGTGACCCCTCTAACAATGCACATAGGGCTGCTCCCCACAACCTCAATAAGAGTGCTCCCCATCTCTTCAGTGCTTCAGGAGTCTCAGAGAAGGAGAGCTCTAGGAACCAGCAGGTAATCATAAGAGGAAAGACCCATTAGCCCCCAAGAGGCCATGTGTACAAGGTGACGTGTCACTGTTCTGGACTTGATGCTCATGTAAGAGGAGTTTGTGTAGAGACACCACTGCATCCTGGCTTATGAACAGCCAAAGGAGCCATAGACAGACTTCCACAAGACATATGAATGAGGCATAATATCTGTGCTGTAGTGATGGAGGCCATGTGAAGGGACACATGTCCTGTTCTTTTTTTTAAGTTTTGTCTTAATTTAGAGAGAGTGAGAGACAGAGACAGAGACAGAGAAAGAATGCGAGTGACAGAGCATGAGAAGGGTTGGGGAAGAGAGAGAGGAAGATGCAGTATCTGAAGCAGTTTCCAGGCTCTGAGATGTCAGCACAGAGCCTGATGTGGGGCTCAAACCCATGAACCATGAGATCATGACCTGAGGTGAGGTCAGAATCTTAACAAACTGAGCCACCCGGCATCCCACACATGTCCTGTTCTAAAAGGAGGAGAATGGACAGATCTCTGGGGGCAGGATATGTGTCTAATGGGCACTGGTAACCATGTCACAAATGGTTTGGCCATTTCTCAACACCAGCAGGGTTCCTAGGCTTAATTATGAGGGGTCAGGGATGATCAGAGCTGGGACCTGCCGGCTGACACTGCCTGTGGCCCCTGGAAAGGGCCCACAGCTGTGACCCCCAGCCACTTGGACTGAAACAGTCCCTCCCATGATACCTTCATGCAGAGCGAGGCCCAATAAGGCAGCAGAGAGCTGAGATCTCATTTGCATGGATGGGGCCTCCCTCTCTCAGGGGATAAAGAAGGGACAGGAGCAGTGAAAGGAGATCTGCTTAGCTGTGGGGCCACAGAAGACAGGATCAGTGATGGTTTCCACCATGGGCTGGTCCTCTCTCCTCCTCACCCTCATTGCTCACTGCACAGGTGACTAGATGTAGGGACAGAGGAAGGGGCTCTGGGAGGGCACATGGGGACTTGCTTCCTCCTTTTGTCTCAAGTCCCCAGCATCACCCTGTCTGTGTTTCTCTCCCCTTTCAGGGTCCTGGGCTCAGTCTGTACTGACACAGCCAGCCTCAGCGTCTGGGGCCCTGGGCCAGAAGGTCACCATCTCCTGCACTGGAAGCAGCACCAACATCGGGGCTGGTAATTGGCTGAACTGGTACCAACAGCTACCAGGAAAGGCCCCCAAAACCATCATCTATAATAGTAGCAATCGACCCTCGGGGGTCCCCGATCGATTCTCTGGCTCCAAGTCTGGCAGTGTGAGCTCCCTGACCATCACTGGGCTCCAGACTGAGGATGAGGCTGATTATTTCTGTGCAGCATGGGACAACACTCTCAGTGGTTACACAGTGCTCCAGGCCTGTGGGGAAGTGAGACAAAAACCTACTTGTTCATCTAGAAAGTGAGGGAACACCCCAGCAGCTGTTTGCTTAGGCTCACCTCATTCTGCTTATTCTTTTGCTGATGCGTTGGAACCAGGTCCATCAACCAAGAGTGCCACCAGGAAATGGCGGCTTCTTGTCTCCTTTCTGTCCTCAGAGTCACTTAGGGCAGCCATTCATACACAAAGAGTCTCCAAAGAAATAGAAAGTTTTGTCCTCATGGACTGGAGCAGTTGACTTCTAGGCTGGTGGATATTCACTTGTCATCTTCTCATTTTTCCATAAAGGGTACATCCTCAGGCCATTTAACTACCATGGGGCCTCAGCCCTGACCCTGTTGTGGTTAATGGTCCTGTCAGATTCTGTGCATTAGGTCTAATATCAGCTTAGCTTTAATCAGGTGACTAACTCTCTTTTGTTTTGTTTTTACTTTTTATGGGCTACATAAAAGAATGCCAAACTATAAATTATAAAATATAAAAAAAGATTTTTAGAGAAAAACTAGCATATGAACGTTTATAGAAAACTCTATTCATAACAGCCACATCCGAAAGCAACCAAAAATCTGCACACTGATTTTTATACTAGCTTTTCTATAGAATTACTAAGACTTCAGGTAACAAAGATGTCCTCCAGTTTGATATACATTGATAGAATGGGATATTATTAAGAAATTAATAGAGGTATCCTATCAAGTCCAAAAATTGGCATGAATTTTATTTTATTTTATTTATTTTTTTAGTATTTTAGATAACTAATCTTTATTTTTTAAAAATAGTTTATTGTCAAATTGGTTTCCATATAACACCCAGTGCTTCTCACCACAAGTGCCCCCCACCATGACCATCACCCCCTCTCTCCCCCTCCCCCTTCAGCCCATGGTTCATTTTCAGTTTTCAGTAGTCTCCCTTGATCTGTGTCCCTCACTCTCCCCAGCTCTCTTTCCCCTTTCCTCTTCCCATAATCCCCTGCCAGGTCTCTCCTGTTAGACCTATGAGTGCAAACATATGGTATCTATCCTTCTCTGCCTGACTTATTTCGCTTAGCATGACACCCTCAAGGTCCATCCACTTTCCTACAAATGGCCATATGTCATTCTTTCTCATCGCCATGTAATACTCCATTGTATATATATACCACATCTTCTTGATCCATTCATCAGTTGATGGAAATTTAGGCTCTTTCCATGATTTGGCTATTATAGAAAGTGCCACTATGAACATGGGGGTACATGTGCTCCTATGCATCAGTACTTCTGTATCCCCTGGGTAAATCCCTAGCAGTGCTATTGCTGGGTCATAGGGGAGTTCTATCAATAGTTTTTTGAGAAGCCTCCACACTGTTTTCCAGAGTGGCTGCACCAATTTACATTCCACCAACAGTGTAGGAGGGTGCCTGTTTTTCCACATCCTCACCAACATCTATAGTCTCTTGATTTGTTCATTTTAGTGACTCTGACCGGTGTGAGGTGGTATCTCAGTGTAGTTTTGATTTGAATTTCCCTGATGATGAGTGACACTGAGCGTCGTTTCATGTGCCTGTTGGCCATCTGGATGTCCTCTTTGGAGAAGTGTCTATTCAGGTCTTCTGCCCATTTCTTCACTGGATCATTCATTTTTCATATATGGAGTTTACTGAGCTCCTTGTATATTTTGGATACTAGCCCTTTATATGATATGCCATTTGCCACTATCTTTTCCCATTCTGTCGGTTACCTGTTAGGTTTTTTTTTTTTTATTGTTTCCTTTGCCTTGCAGAAGCTTTTTTCTTGATGAGGTCCCAGTAGTTCATTTTTGTTCTTGATTCCCTGGCCTCTGGGGATGTGTTGAGGAAGAAATTGCTGCAATTGAGGTCTTGGAGGCTATTTCCTGTTTTTTCCTCAAGGGTTTTTATGGTTTCCTGTCTCACATTCAGATCCTTTATCCATTTTGAGTTTATTTTTGTGAGTGGTGTCAGAAAGTGGTCTAATTACATTTTTCTACATGTTGCTGACTCTTCAAAAAACTATCGATAGAACTCCTCTATGACCCAGCAATAGCACTGCTAGGGATTTACCCAGGGGATACAGAAGTACTGATGCATAGGAGCACATGTACCCCCATGTTCATAGCGGCACTTTCTATAATATCCAAATCATGGAAAGAGCCTAAATGTCCATCAACTGATGAATGGATCAAGAAGATGTGGTATATATATACAATGGAGTATTACATGGCAATGAGAAAGAATGACATATGGCCATTTGTAGGAAAGTGGATGGACCTTGAGGGTGTCATGCTAAGCGAAATAAGTCAGGCAGAGAAGGATAGATACCATATGTTTGCATTCATAGGTCTAACAGGAGAGACGTGGCAGGTGACCATGGGGAGAGGAAGGGGGAAAGAGAGCGGGGAAGAGTGAGGGACAGAGATCAAGGGAAACTACTGAAAACTGAAAACAAACCATAGACTGAAGGGGGAGGGAGACGGAGGGGGAGATAGTCATGGTGGGGGGCACTTGTCGGGAGCACTGGGTGTTATATGGAAACCAATTTGACAATAAACTATTATAAAAAAAGAAAAAATGGGGGAAAAAAAGAGAAATAGGAGAGGGATGACTAATGTCTGGGGAAAGACCAGAGATCCAAATAAGGGTCCTTGCCTGTATTTATTAAGATGAGAGGCTTACAATGTGATGGTCATGTGCAAAAAAAAAAAAAGAAAGAAAAGAAACTGTGAACATTCATTTATAGGCAAGAGAAAAAGTGGTTTTTGTTGTTGTTGTTTTTTTTTTTAAGACAAACAGTGTTTGGGGTTTGGGTCAATATAAACCACTATCCAGGTGCTGGGCAGATGGGCAGATGGTTGCTCATGGCAGACAGGAGGCGCTGTGTCTGTTTGTCTTAGCTAGCTTTGGGGAGAAGACAGATAGGAGACATAACCTCAGGGTTAACAAGACACCTTTGTATTTATTAACCATCTCCGCTCTGGGCTGCCTCACCTGCAGCGCAGTGATATATAGTCCAATATACTAGTTTTGGCTAACCTGGCTGCACTCTCCTGGGAAAGCAGCTTCTCTGCTATAGGACGAAATTGGGGGACACCTTTGTCCTGCATGCCTAAACTTGCTTACCTCATATATCTTTGTATTGGGAGCCTTTGTATTCGTTTCTATCTTGGGCCCTAGCCCATCCCTCTCTGTCTTTGGAGTTCAGCACTCCCTATTCTTGGGGTGCCGTTACACTATCCTATTCTCGGGGTGCCAATCATGTTTACCCAAATTCAGGTGTGAGCATACTACAGCATTTTGTTTCCCTATGCCTTGTTAACCCACTGGTATAAGCCTAGGGGATTCCTAAGCCTGTTGCCCACAGTGCATCAGCAAACACCAGTGACAACCTGAGGATCTCATTTGGGTCATCTGCTGTGTGATTCATGCATATTCCTATCTGAATCCCTTCCAAAATCCGTGTCACCTCTCTTTCTAGAATCTTTGCAAAGGTCCTGTTTTCAGTTTACTTGCTCCCTGGTGGTCAAGGGGAACTTGCATAACTTTCTGGTTTTTTATTTTGTGGCATGTATCTATGTGTGTCTTTCTAGGACAGTTCCATACTGTTTTTATTCCTAAAACTTTGTAACAAAATTAAGCAGGATGTATGGTGCCTCCAGATTTGTTCTTCTTTCTCAGTATTGCTTTGGCAGTTTTAGGCCCTTTTCTGCCTCTATCCAAAGTCAGAACTTTTTTTTTCTATTTCTATGAAAAATGTCATAGAAGTTTTATTAGGAATTGCCTTGAATCTATTGATTCCTTTGGATACTATCAACATTTAAGGATACTTTTGTTGTGGAAAACACTGAGTTTAGGAATTACCTGCAGGTTGTGTGTGAGGTGCAAGGATGTATCTAAGATGAGGCCCATGACTGTGGTGAAGAATTTGGATGGATTATGATAGTCCAAATGAAAGAGGAGATACTTGTTTTAGCTGTAAGGGAAATAAAGTGGATATTTGTATTTTTTCATTGCTGATTCATTTTTTTCAATGCAAAATTATTAACTGAGCCTGAACTAAGTATTATCAGCAAGGTCCACATAGTTAATGCTGCAAGGAGCAAAATAATTGAGAAAGTCAGACACATGTTGGGTTTTCATCCCACTCACAATGAAAGACAGTAATCAGATATGTCATGTGAAGTTCAGAGGGAAGCAGTAAACATTTGTAGGAATAGGACACACAGTTATATGTCAAGTGAGAGTTGATGGCTAGAAGTATCTATACATTTATATAACTGTATCTAATGTTTTATTTATTTATAAGTAATTTGTGTTTCATATATATGCTATATTCCCTAGGGGTATGCATATTCTGCCATTATCAATGCAGAAATGAATTAGATAAAGTCACTGGGGGAACTATTTGTGTTAATACTCTCAGAATGAGTACAAACATGTCTGGCACATCGGAAGCACATGAAAGGTATCTGGTGGGTAATTATTAAGAAAACGTCACAGACTGGGGCACCTGTGTGGCTCAGTCAGTTGAGCGTCAGATTTCACCTCAGGTCATGACCTCCTGGCTTGTGAGTTCAAGCCCCACTTTGGGCTCTGAGCTGACAGCTCACAGCCTGGAACCTGATTCAGATTCTGTGTCTCCCTCTCTCTCTGCCCCTCACCCACTCACACTATGTCTCTGTCTCTCTCTCCATAAAAAATAAATAAATATTTAAAAAATATAAGTAAAACATCACAGACTGAGATCGATGGCTCAGGGCACTGAGATTTTCTGAGTCATGAGACTGAGCTCTGTCCTTTCAACTCCTACCCTTCTGCATGTCCCAAAATGTGCAGTCCCATTCAGCTGATGCCCCCGTCTGCTGCAGGAGGCCCATTAACCCTTGGTGTCTCCTCTCAGGGCAGGGGCTCCTGGATGCATCCTGGGTGGGCTGTCTTGTTGGCCATTTAGTGTGGGTGCTCTCAGGGAGAAGAGCAACACAAGAACCACATCTCACTTCTTTACAGTTTGAGTCTCTCCTTGAAGAATTTTCTGTGCTTTGTTATTAATAAAACCTGCTTCATCAAGGGTAAACCAAAGGGTTATGGGAACTGGTCTGAATGGGTATGAAATGTCTTGACATGAGGGAGAGACTGGCTACTCCTCTGGTCACCCCCTTAGAACCTGTGAAGGGGTGAGTCTACCCTTTGCCATTCTGCTCCCTGGGTGAAAGAAACATCCTCCCTGAGGGGTCCCTCGCCTGTGACCCCAACAACACAACTATCTAAGTGGTGAAAGAAACAGAAGGTGATTCTTTCTGATGAGGCCGTGTCTCTCAAGAAAGGACAGAGGTGTGGTGGCACCTGCAACATAGGAAGGAAGATGAGAAGACTTAATCCCTGTGTGGGGGTGGACAGTGTGCCAGGCAGGCTGAAGTGCAGAATGCCCCTACATGTCTGGAGACATTTACCCAACTGATGCAAAGGTACACACAGAATCCTTTGAAGAAATGTGTGTTTCTGGCCCAGTTCACCTAAGAATTCAAGATATCTGCCGTAAGAGGATAAATATATATTATCTTACTGGGAAATACAAATAAACAGCAAACAATTAAGGTAAGAAAATAACAAAATAAGCAAATTGTAAACCTATGACAAAATGTCAGTGGATAATATATGACACAATTGTGCTTAAGAACACACACTTGACTTAGATCAACCTAAGTATATAAACAGAGAAAAATCTTATGTAATCCACTGGTACTTGTTAAGTCTACCAAATTTACCTGTATTCGTATATCACTACATCTAAATGAATCCACAAGTATTATAAAACCATTACATGTCTCATGATTTTGTACTACACTGGCATTTTTGACATGAGCTGAGCATTTTCATTTCCTGGAATGTGCCCGTTCTATACTGAGGCTCTGAAGAACCCTTACAGGACATTCAAACAAAGAGAAACAGATCTGGTGTCCCTGGTATGTGACATCTGGCGTGGCACATATGGGTCCTCCAGCTTTTTCTAGAGTCCCCTGTGGGAGTCACCAACACTTAAATTGTTACTGTGAACTTTCAAAATAAAAGGGCCAGTAATTTTCACCAGCAATAATGGCTTTATTCAGTAAAGCAAAAAAAAAAAAAAAATGTTATCCAGGACAGGCAGCTCTAGGAAAACCATGAGCAAATCCAAGAACAAAAGGAAGGAAAACTTGTTTATGGAGGAAAGCAGGAGTGGGAGGGGACCCTTGGGAACACAAAGTCCATGGAAGTAAATTGGGAATTCCAAACATAATGTCTTTTCATTGGCTGAGTTGGGACAGTCACTCATTGGCTGGGCTGTTGCCAGGGGAGGAGAAAATCTTTCTTTCTCTTGGGGAGGTGGTCATGTAGTAGCTAAAGTAATATAGACTTGCAAGATCCTTCTCTCCTTGGGTCTGCAAATCAGGTGTGCTGGGCATAAGAGCTCCCCCTACTGGTCTCCAACTCAAAGGAGATTTCCTTGATTACTTTTCACAGCATATAAAAACATGTTCACACTCTCCTAAGCCAAGGCTCATTCTGAGAGTGAGACACTACATTGTCACATGCAGGCCTAAAGGATCACAGTATCGAGAAATCAGGAAGGGTGAGCTTTAGAAGATGCTAGACTCTCAGGGCTTTGGGCCCTGGTGAGGTGTGTGCCCTGTGACTTGTGGGAGGTGCTGTGGGACTTCCCTGTGGTCCCTACACAGCTGCTTAGTGAGGACTACTCACCTAAAGGACTCTGGACCCAGGGGCTGAGCCGTGTACTCCCAGCTGGGGACCCAGCAGTTGTGTCCTTTCTGGCCTGAGCAGAGGCCTATGTGTTGTTTCAACAGGTGCTTCCACCCAGGGCTCTCCCCAGGGAGTGAGATGGGAACATCCATCTTCCTCCACTTTTGATCTGAGCTGAGCTCCAGCACCAGGACTCAGGGAGGGTCTGGGCAGTCAGTGGACTGAACCACTTGCATGGACATCCCCTCCTGTGGCAGATGCTGGAGGAGAAAAGGGGGTCTGGGGCAGCCCAGTGAACTTTGAGGATTAGGGGCTGGGCCACTATGGCCTGGACCCCTCTTGTCCTGGTGTTTCTAACTCACTGTGCAGCTAGGGACAAGGCTCAAGGACACAAGGCACCCCTCCTGCCTATGTCAGCTACTCTGGCTGAGCACTTTGAGGAAATTTAATCATGTACCTGCCATGACACCTTTGAATGTTTGCAGGTTTCTTGTCCCCACCCCTGCTGACCCAGCCATCCTCTCTCTCTCTCTCTCTTTCAGATCAACAGCCAGACTCACCAGCACCATGAGCAGTGGCTTTAGTGTTGGAAGCTATGGTTATGTTGGTACCAGTAGAAGCCAGAGAGCTCTCCTCACTATCTATTGCACTGCTACTCAGACTCACAGAAACCCCAGGGCTCCGGGGTCCCCAGCTGCTTCTCTGCATCCAAAGATGTCTCATCCAGTGCTGGGCTTCTGTTCATCTCTGGGCTGTAGCCTAAGGATAAGGCTGACGATTACTGTCACACTGGACACTAAAATTTCTCACAGTGACACATGCTGTAGTACAAGAGGGACCAAAACTTCAGCCTGATCAGAGTCTCGGATGATAATTCTTTTAAATTATGATAATATATAGTAGTTTTATGCGAAGTGACTTTTCACCCATGCGCACACACACAGAATTGTCTTTTCTCCCAACTTTCTATTCTATGTAACTGACATATGAGGCAAATTTCAAGAAAAGAAATCACAATAAACAAACAAGCTATCACAACAAAACTGAATGTATGCCCAGTGAAATACTCTACTAGCTTTCATGTTCAGAGTGAATCATTATCCCAGGAAGTGAACAGTACTTATGGATTCTGCACTTTAAGGGACAAAGAGACCTCACCTTCCCTCCCCATCTGAGAAACTGGCTGACATGCACTGTGCTCCTGGGTGAGGAACTAAGATGGCAAATGTAGGCCTGGGGGAGTTCCAGGCCCACAGCTGTCCTGACTCACTGGTGTGGTATCTGTGCCTTCCATTGTCAAGGCAAGAAGAGGGTGGCAAAATGTGGATATTTGTATCCTGAGACCAGCAAACCTATTTTGAGGGTTGAACTGGAGAACAGTAGGTTATAGCATTCTTAGGAAAATGCTTAATCCTATATATGACTTTCTCACAGCTGACACCATTCAGGACCTACGTTAACCACTTTTGTGGGTTTCCTGAGCCAATGGACTTATGTGTTTCCTCCTCTCCTTCCTGTCCTGCAGGAGATATGAAGCTCCCAGGGTGTGAGAGAGGGATGTGGAGTACCAGAAGTGCTGTAATAATAAATTCAAGAATATCTCCTCTGAAGTTCTTCATGGGGTCCCAATGATGATGTCATCTTCTGTCTCAGGGAGTGCAGTAGAAACACTGGAGGTTACCATGGTAACTAGGTAGATTCATCCCCCCTGCACGACTCGTCAGTCTGTGACCTAGGAGCTGTGATGAACATTCAAGGAAACCAGACCACTTTTGCTGCTCCAGGTTGTCAACACAGCCTCCTTTGCCATATGCGCTCTATAGACTGAAGATGAGACTGGCTCCTACCTTCACAGAGCTGAGCAAAACCCCAGTGGCACAAACAGCTACTTTTTCACTGGGAAGTAAAATAAACATCTACCTTGTATGCTCCTCACCCATTACTTCCTTGTCCTTGCCCCAGACCAACAACAACTGCTTTTCTGCTGTCACTGGTGGTGCAGAAATGAGAGGACTCCATGCAGAGGAGTCAGTCTATCTTTATGGGGTCAATGAAAATAATCACTCTTCTTAATTGTCTCCCAGTGCAAACAGACTTACTTTGTGTCAGGAAGCAAAAGTAGCCTCCATGATTGTTGCATGGAGATGGAAACTAATCATCTTGCATGTGTAACCCAGAAGACTCATGTCCCCCCTGCTAAGCCCCCTACGTGTCCTCTGTTCCTGTCTGTGGTTTTGGTGATCACTTCCTGACTCTGTAGCTAGCAAGTCTGTATTTCTGTGTCTCTTCCAATGATGTCTTGTGGGGAATGTGGGAATGCCCTGGGACAGAAGATGATCCCTCCACTTTGAAGACAAGGGCCTTCAGACCTGCTCACTTCCCCCAGTTTATTCCCAAACCTCACATACCTTCCTCTCTCAAGTTGTTCGAGATAATGTTGGGTATATTTGTTAGATCCTCTAAAGCCAAAACCCCACTATCAGAAACAAACTTGTTAGTATAGGAAAAGTTCTAGAAAGTCCTATTTTTCTACGTGATCATACATGCAAAGCTTAGCAAACTTGATCAGACTCAGTGCTGATGCTTAAGAGGTCATGAGGGTCCTGCTATCCCGGAGTGGAGTGAGGACCTCTACGTGGAAGAAGGTTCCATTTACAACAATGTTCTTTCATACCAATTGTCTTCTTTCCAACAATTACAAAATCCAATAAAATATTTCCATATATCAGAGAGGGAAAAGAAAATGAGGCATTGCCAGGCAAAGGATGAAGGGCAAATGGAAAGCAAGAGATATAAGAAAGAGCAGAAGATACTTTCCCTGAGCCCATTATAGTCTTGAGACAAAAGCAAACATCAAATGTCTAGACTTATACAATGGAGCCTAGGATAACCTCACAGGAGAGCCTGACACCAATAAAAACAACACAGTAAGTCAACCTGTAAGAGGAACCCATGGAGCATTAATAGCAGGTATGGACATAGGGGAAACTCTGGAAACCTAAGACTTAAACATGATTCAAGCTAATTATGGATCAGTAATAGCCCCAGGCACATGGCCAAAGAAAACTCAAGTCCCAGATAATCCTGAGTATCTGTAATGTAATCACTGTGCACTACATCCTGTATTAGCTCTCTAGAGTTTATTAGTACGTGGAAAAAATTAACATCTCAGCCCCAAATATGGCTAGAAGACGTTTTCATTCTATAGCCCTGGGCAGGAGCATTTGAAAAATCCATTTGAAAATCAGGACTCTCCATAAGAACTGGGTAGTGTGAGAGGGGCTCTGAAGTCAGCAGGAGGCCCGGCTGGGCAGGTCCAGAAAGAACAAGGTTCTGGCCAGGCCAGCTCAGAAAACACTGTACTGAGTGGTGCACACTTGAGCAAGCAGTGTCTTCACTGAAGTGAGACTTCCTGTACCTGGGGTCCCCCGAAGCCACATGAGAACTTGGCCCTGGCTCATACCCTTGCATTGAATTGTTGTCCTGGCATGAGCTCCAGGCAGAAATAAATAGACAGTCATGCACAGGGACCAATTTGCATGAGGAAACTTGACTTACGAGGGCATATTACCATCAGATCAGTGACACTTGCAGATGGGAGTGTCACATTTCCAACCACGTGTCCTCAGCAATCAGAGTCTAGGGGCTTCATTATGGCCACAATTTCTCTGCAATTTGTAATCCTTGATCAGTAGATAAGGGGTTCCATTAAGGAACAAATGAAAAGACCACGGGGGACACATTTCCACTACCTTTTTGTCTCATACAGCTCAACCCAAGTGATCAGTCATCCAAATATTTCTATTACTTTCCTACTTTACTTTCAGGGCCAGGTGATGTGGATTCTGTTATCGATCGAGTCTGGATATTTTTTAAAATAAATATATATGTAAGTATCATGTAGCTCAATCTCATTTTGTTGTTCTAGAGAACAATGAAAAAGTAAAAGATGTAAATATTACGAAACATTCACGTAAGTATGCATAGGAGGAAAGTGCCCTGAAAATATTAGTGAGTGTAACTCAGGATACACTGAGAAAGATTCAGCTTTCCTATGAGACAAGAAGCCAATGGGCACATCTGCAAAATCTCTGGAGGGAGGTGTAAATGACCATTCAGCGACATTAGATGTGAGGCAAGTAATATGCACAGTATGTCAAATGTCCCAGCTAAGGAAGAAGCCCCTGAGTCCTCAGCTCTTGTTCCCTGACAAATTTTGGGAGAAGAAGGTGGAGTCATTGAACACATTGCCTTAGGACTCACTGGCATCCTGCCATGGCGGAGGCATGCCTGGGCACAGTCATTCAGGGATTCAAAGCACAGCCCAAGGAAAGCTCTTTGCTGCATCAAGCAACATCACCATGGGACAGCTGGACCGCAGCTGTCCGTCCTGCATTGTATGGAACTCCTGGTGCCCTGGTTCTTCTCCTTCATCCAGCTTCCCACTTGGCTTTTTCACCACAGGCTCCCACTTGCCATGCAGACATTCCTCAGGGACAGTAATTCAGTAATGCAGACCCAGGAGAAAGGCTGGGAAAATTGGCAGCGTTGACTCAGAGCTCCCTCTAGCGGACAGAGATCCTTCTGGAAACTGGAGCCCCTCCCTGCCTATTCTTGATGAAATACATAATACACACAGCTTCCATTATCCGCAACAGTTGCAGATAAGATTCAGATTATTCTGTTACTTCTCATGTGCTTCAGCATTTTGTCATGACTGATGGAAATTGATAACTTATGTTTTCAGTTATTGTAATTATCCATTCTAATTCTTCCTTTTGTCTTAAGTTTTAGGTCTTCTTCATCACATAAGTATATCTGATACATATACTTACACATTAAGCACTTTCTCAGGAATAAATTTGGCTAATTGACTTGAATTTAACATGAATTTTTTAAATATTTTTAATGTATATTTATTTTTGAGGGTGTGCTGTGAGAGAGGGAGAAATAAGAGCAGAAGCAGGCTCTGCATTGATAGCAGAGAACTCAATGCAGGGCTCGATTTCAGGAACCATGAGACCATGACCTGAGCCAAAATCAAAAGTTGGATCATTAAGTGACCAAGACACCCAGGTGCCCCAAAGTTAATATAAGTCTTTATGTCTGATGTGAGTTAAGTCTCTGAACACTGTTGATGAGAAAGAAAACAACAGCTCTGTAAATATGATTAAACAATTTACTAACAATTCAGAAATGAGCATTGGATCACTTTAAAACATTTCCTTTTCAATTTTGTTTTTCTTGAGAGACAGAGAGAGGCTGAGTATTAGCAGGAGAGAGGGAGAGACAGAGGGAGATATGGAATCTGAAGCAGGCTCCAGGCCCTGAGCTGAGGGTCACATTTTAATTCCACAGTGGGATGAACCCCAATGTTGCGGTTTCTCTTTTTCTTCGGCTTCATAGCGACTACACACGGCAGCGGTATAGAATCATGCCTCAGGAAGGTCACCCAGTGTTTTCTGACAGTGCCATTTTAGTTTTTCCCTGATGTTTGGATAAATCTCCTAATTTAATGGTGATATGATTACTTTCCCCTCAAAACCAGCAGTTACATTGATGCTACTTGATATAATAGATGGCTTCCAAGAGCCAATGAGGGGGACTTCCACAGCCTAGGGCCCTCTTGATGTAGACTCCCCCACCTCTGGTCTTCTTCCCTGTGGCTATCAGGACACAGGGACTAGGCCTGAGTCAGAGGAGACCCTGTCCCTTCATCCCCAGCATGGGCTCTGAGATTCCCAGATGGACTCACTCCTGAATGAGTGACCTCTAAGTTTCTCCAAAGACACAATAGAACATTTCACTGGGGAGGACAGAAAATGTTTCTAGTGATGAGTTACTAGTGGAATGAACTAGAAGCAGGGCCAGAAAGTGAGAATTACTCTCCCGCCCTCATTCAGTCTGACATTCCAGAGGAGAAACTTAGAACAGGGACATCAGGGAGATGATTGGGTGAAAGATGTCATCACCCTGTCACTCAGTGTCTCAGTCTCCCTGCAGTCACTGACTTCTGTGCAGTCCCAATACATGCCTCTTTCAAGATCTCCCCAGGGGACATCAGGGTGAAAAGGGGGCAGGAAGAGAGAGGAAGTTAATTTGCATGAAGCACCTCTCCCCCCTAATGGGTCTGGAGGCATGGAAAGGCCCAGAGGACACCCACTTCAGTGCAGGAAACTGAGGAGGCAAGGCCTGTGATGGTCCCCACCATGGCCGGGGTGATGCTTCTTCTCAGGTTCCTTGCTTATGGCTCAGGTCAGGGGAAGAGACTCTGCTTTCATGGAGGGCACAAGGTCTCAGGGTGACCCTTGCCTCTCATAACAACACATGTATCTCCTCTTGGTTTAAAGAACCAATTCTCATACTGTGGTGATTCAGGAGCCATCACTGTCAGTGTCTCCAGGAGGCATGGTCACACTCACCTCTGCCATTAGCTCTGGGTCAGGATCTATTAGTAACTACCCTGGCTGGTACCAACAGACTCCAGGCGGGGGTGCCCATCCCCTTATCTACTAGAAACAGTCACTACTCTGGGGCCCTTGAGGCCCTTGTTGAGGTCCTCTGGGAGCAAAGCCGTCCTCACCATCATGGGGGGCAGCTTGGGGATGAGCTGGATTATCGGTGTATACTGTATAGGGGTAGTGGCATTCCACAGTGATCTAAATCTATGGAGAAATGCAACCAGAATCTACTCATGGGCCCAGAATATCTCAGCCCTAAGCAGCAGGGGACGAAGTGAGAGGGAGAATGGTCAATACCACTAAAGAAAGGGAGCCTTGCTAGTTTGATTCTGTGGCCCAGTGGTTCATCTCCATGTGCCCACCCCATCTTTCCCAGCATGTGTCTGTCTTGCCAGTGTGACCCTCCACCGCTGGGCTTCCTCTCTACAACTCCACATATAATGAAGGGGAAGAGGCTCAGCACCTAAATATATCAAAAAACAGTGAGAGTCAGCAACCTCACCACCTTGCTCCCTGTGAGATTCTTATTCGAATGACATTAACAGACCAGTTGTCATTCAGTAATCTGATGATGGAGACCAACTGAATAAATGATGCAAACTAAGCTCTCAGTCAGGTGAATACTGTAACACCCCCATCCTTCCTATGGGGCACAGAAGGCGTCCCTGCAGCCCTGGTTGTCTCTGATGTTTTCACACCTCTCCATATATCACACCATGGTCTCAATGTGACACAGAGACAGCAGACCCTCCTACCTGAATTCACCTGTCTCAGTCAGGGCACGCCTGTCTCTGAGGACATCACCCTTTAGCCACCTGACACTCTGGACCCTCACTCCCTCACCCACAGCCTGGGGTCCATTCAGTCACCTCTCTCTGTTCCACCTGGGGACATAACCCATTTCACCCTTCCTGTTTCCTCTGCTGTCATCTTCCTCCAACCTCCCCCAGTGTTGCCTTCTAGGTCTCCTAGGAGGTCACAAATGCTGTCTTAGAACTTCTTGCAGAACTAAATCCCATATGAGCAGCACTGACCAGAAGAAGCACAGCTAGAATTAAAAGAGTCCCAGCACATGAATGGATGGTCACAGGATAGCCCCGCAGTGGTCCTGCTGGACTCCTCAGCAGCCTCAGTGTTTGTGGAGTCCTTTGTGCTGTGCTCCAGAAAGGCACAGAAATCCATAATCTTTGTGTCCTTCTCTGTGAAGAGTTGTGACCAGTCGGCAAATTCTTGTTCACACTCATCACCCAGAGTCAGCCTGCCTCCTATGAGCCCCGTGTGGGAGCATTTCCCCTCTACTCTGTGTTCCCTGTATCTTGTCATCAGCTCTATGGGGATTCATAGACTGTCCTGGGTCAGAACTGCTCCTCTCCCTCCCACTATAGTCCTGCCCAAGGATGAACCCAATCAGGGAGAGTGCACCAGGACTGCTCCTTGCTCCTTCTCTGAAGGGTGTCTCTCACATGGTGGAAGCACAGACAACAGGGAAGCAGGTAAAGGACAGCATTGGGAGCAGTGGGAAAGGACGAGAAAGTGGGAAATAATGAGAGGTGTGCCCAGAAAGCAGCAGGGGCTGCTGTGAGATCATGTCTACAGGTTTCTGCAGGATGGAGGTTTCTAGCAGGTGCCGTGCACTGACAAGACCTCAGGTCTGGGCCCCGTTGTTTCCTGTGGAGATGGGACAGGTGTGTCTGGTCAGGATCTGGTGGAGTCCCCTGTACATGGACTTGTGTGTAGTTCCAGCAGCTGCTGCCTCCATGCCCTCCCAGGGGGAAATTAGTGCATCAGGTTGTCTTCCGTCCAAGGGCCACTCCCTCTGTTTGCAACTGGAGAAGAGACAAGGGTGGGTCACATTTGCATGTGCAGCCCCTCCTCCGTGAAGGCCTGTGGTGAAGGAATAAGACAGGCCAGGGGCAGCCCAGCTCCAGCTCTGTGACCAACAATGGGGTGTGTCACCATGGCCTGGACACCTGTCCTCCTTGTGCTCCTCTGTCACTGCACAGGTAGGGACAGGACCCAGGGCACCAGTGTGAGCTGGACACCGGAATCCAATCCCTATAGCTCAGGTCCCTAATTTCACAAACCATGACCCTTCTCTTCACTCTGCTTTATCTGTATTTGCAGGTTCCTTGTCCCAGCCTGTGCTGACCCAGCCATTGTCCCTCTCTGCATCTCTGGGAACGACTGCCAGACTCACCTGCACCCTGAGCAGGGACATCAACGTGGGCAGTTATACCATATACTGGTACCAGCAGATGCCTGGGAGCTCTCCCCGGTATCTCCTGTACTACTACACAAGTACACAGTTGGGATCCGGTGTCCCCAACCGCTTCTCCGGATCCAAAGATGGCTCTGCCAATGCAGGACTTCTGCTCATCTCTGGGCTGCAGCCTGAGGACGAGGCTGACTACTACTGTGCTGTAGGTCATGGCAGTGGGAGCAACTATCGTTACTCACAGTGTCACAGATAACGAGGAAGTGAGACAAAAACCCCTTCATGTCTTTTATTGAGAAGTTTCAGTGGAGGCTTCTGTTGGGGACTCTTCTCTGTGGTGAGACCTGTCCTTGAGGAGGAAGAAGTGACACGAGATGTTTGAGACAGCACAGGCACCCTGGGAGTATACACAGTTGTGGGAATAGAGCCCAACACACATGCCCAGGGTCTAGAAACCATAGGTAAATCCACTGTGAATATACAAACCCAGTTAGAGTTTTTAGTCATATTCATTTTGCAGAAATGAAAGTTTAGATCTCCTAGCTGAAGTCCAGGGGGATCTGTGTCCTGTTAAAGGAACAATGTTGCTTTTGGGTCCATCAGTGACAATTTAAGAAAGGCTATAATTTGATTGAATGGACGTTCTCCCCCTGGGACCATGCAAAAAAAGATGGTTTTCTTGGAAATAAACCTGGGCATGTCTATGCTGGGTTCTTTCTTTTTTAGAACCCCTGGCCTCAATACTCATATGCCTAATCATTGCCACTGTTTAATCCCTTTTTAAGTTTATCTCCTAGAATGCAACAATTCCATATATGAATGATGGTTCGACAAGGATTCCAGCCCATAGCATCAGAGGATTCCATCCTCCTGAATCCCACGTACCAGCCACGAAGAAATTTGATTGAATCACCTCAGCATGTTACTATAATACCATGCTTTGGTCTATATCTGCACAGAACCCCTATGGAATACAAGTTATGTATGGACAGCACATCCCACTGTTAAGCAGGAAGAGCTACTGAAGATGAGTCATTGTTGATCTATCAAATAGGAAGGTGAGGTCACTTTTAGGTGAAGGCTTGAGCAATGGAAACCTGAGTATGGTAGAAGGTCCCGCAGTGACCACTGGGCTGAATGCAAACAGGCCCATTAGGCAGCTCACCTCAAAATATTATAAGCTCTAGTTGACCAATGTGTTTCTTATACCCAGACTCAGGTGTCCAGAAAGGAAAGTTCCATATGTTCCCATACCTCCTCACCTTCCTCCTTAACTATAGACCCCACTGCTGCCTCCTGGGAGACCATCTCTGTTTGCTTGTCCTGCTGGCTGCTCCCAAGTTGTGTATTCCCTCAACTTTGATCTCCTTTGCTCTGTTTGGATGAATTCTTTTAGCACCCTTGCCCCTGGCCTACACTTGATTCGGTCACTCAACAATCCAAAAGTTTACTCCTAAATTAGTCTACGAAAGCAAACACCTTCGTTGCACAGGGAATAAGGGGACTGTAGTGAAAATTATGTCTTTAGTCACACACCTAATTATAACACAACTGTTTAACAAGCCCACTAAATCACTGGGCTGATGCTCCTGGAACAGACATTTTATCATTAACAAACTTTAAGGTTGAGGTTATAGAAGTTTCTGAAAATTCTCGTGACTATCCTCCCCAATAGTAGACCCATCCAGACCAAGAAAGAGACAGAGACATAGACAGACAGAGGGAGAGGGTTCTCCAGTCTGTTTGGCTCACCAAAAAGTTTCACCCCAAGAAGTACATCCTCCAAGTTGGACTCCAGGAAGAATGTGCTCACTAGTCAAAAAAACCAAGATATTAAGGTCATAGACAAGATGAAAGAGAAATCGACATCCACTTATTATCATTTTTTAAAGTTTTTTCTGGTAGGCCTTGGTTTCTTGCAGCCACACTAATACCTAGAAGGGATGTGTCACGGGGTTGGGACTGTGTTGTGCTTCACAGTGTACCTTGTTTCATGGAAATTTTCCTCATGTTGGCACATGATCTAGCATCAATCTCAGTTATTTGATGACCAATGTATACTAACACACGTGTCTTCTTGAGGTGCCAAGTGCTTTAAATGCTTTTAAGAGCTCAAGCTTTGGCGATGTGGGTGGCTCAGGTCATGACTTCAGCTCAAGCCATGATCTCATGGTTCATGGTTTCGACCCCACATTGAGCTCTGTGCTGACAGATCAGAGCCTGGAGTCTGCTTCAGATCTGTATCTCCCTCTCTCTCTGCCCCTTCCCTGCTCCTGCTCTATCTTTCTCATAATAAATAAGTAAACACAGACAGTGTAAAAGAGGGGAATGGACAGAAGCCTGAGACAAAGGAAGGGTGGCAGGTTGTGCATCCAAGAGGATGTGAGGTTTCTGCACAAGAGACTAGAGATCAGGATGAAGCCATTTTAGCCTCTGGCACACCCACACTTACCCACCCCAGTGAGCTAAGCAGCATCACCGAATGGAGAATGGAGTCATTACCCAGAGCCCTATCCACTTGAGACTTCCAGGCACCTCCCCCAGAAGAACAACACGAACCCCTTCCATCTGCTGAATCCAGGGACCATACTGGGCTACAAAGTTTCAGTTCTAGGAGAACATGGATCTAGCTTCATTCACTTTTCATTTTGTTTGTTCTTTTATTCCTTTGGTTTGCTTCAGTTTTTGTGTGTTATTTTTAATTTATTTCCTTTTTCTTGGATACAGAAAGAGCAACGTCTTTTATTTCATTTTATTTTCTTTATTTTTGACTTTAATTTTGATTCTTAATGTTTTTATAATTAATTTATTTTCAAGACCGAGAGAGACGGAGCACGAGTGTGGGAGAGGCAGAGAGAGAGGGAGACACAGAAAATGAAACAGGCTCCAGGCTCTAAGCTGTCAGCACTGAGCCTGATGCGGGGTTGGAACCCAGGAACAGCAAGGTCATGACCTGACTGAATTCAGACGCTTAACCAACTGAGCCACCAAGGTGCCCCTGATTTTAATTTTTAAAATAATATTGTGAAGTTTTCAAACTTTTTTTTCTTTCTTTCTTTTCCATGAAGCGCCTCTCAATAAGCAGACAAGAAACACCCAACATCTAACTTCCTTTGATTTTTTTTGTTTTTAATTATTTTAAACATTTTTAATTGTTATTTTTTCCTCCAAGTGATGAAACGGAGAATTCACTCCCAAAGAAAGAACATGGAGGAAGGATAGGCAGAGATTTAATAAACACAGATATAAGTAAGATGTCTAAATTAGAATTTAAAACCATGATTGTAGGAATACTAGCTGAGGTTGAAAAAAAATAGAAGAAACCAGAGAATCCCTTTATGTAGAGATCAAAGAACTAAAATCTAGTCAGGTCAAAATTATAAATACTATAACTGAGATGCAATCATGAATGGATGCCATGACAGAGAGGATCGATGAAATAGAGCACAACCAGTTTTACAGAACATAAAATTATGAAAAATAATGATGCTGAAATAAAAGTGGAGAACAAAGGCAAAAGATCATTATAGAGGATTTAGAGAACTCACTGACTTATTAAGAGAATAATCTTCATATCAGAGGAGTACCAGAAAATGAAGAGAGAGAAGAAGAGACAGAAAGTTTATGTGAGCAAATTATAGCTGAAAACTTCCCTAATCCAGGGAAGGTCACAGACTTCAAAATCCAGAAGGATGGAGAGCACAACTTAGATTCAACATAGATTGCCATTACCAAGGCATATCATAGTCAAATTCTCAAAATACACAGAAAAATAAAGTCATGGAAGAGCAAGGGGGGAAAAAGTCCTTAACCTACAAGGGAAGACAGATCTAGTTCGCAGGAGATTTGTCCACAGAAATTTGGCAGGCCAGAAAGGAATGGCAGGATATATTCAAGGGGCTGAATGGGAAAAATATGTAGCCAAAAATCCTTTCTCCAGTAAGGCTGTCATTCAGAAACTAAGGAAAGGTTAAGAGTCAACCAGGGAAACAAAAGCTAAAGGATTTTGTGTCCACTAAACCAGCCCTGCTAAAAATTTTAAGGTGTAGACTCTGAGTAGAGAAAAAGAAGAGGAAGAATGAAGAGGAGGAGGAGGAGGAGAAGGAGGAAATGGAGGAGGAGGAGGAATTGGAGGAGGAGGAGGAAGAAGGAGAAGGAGAAGAAGTCCAAAGGAACAAAGATTTGAAAGGACCAGAGCACATCACCAGAAACACCAACTCTACAGGCAACATGACACTAAATTCATATCGTTCAATAATCACTGAGTGTAAATGCACTAAGTGCTTCAATCAAGACACAGCGTATTAGAATGAATCAAAAAGAAAAGAAGATTCATATATATGCTGCCTTGAAGAGGTTAATTTTATACTTAACGGGACCTGCAAATTGAAAATGAGGGGATGGATGGGCGTCTGGTTGTCTCAATGGTTTGAATGTCCCACTATGTCTCAGGTCATGATATCATGATTCATGAGACTAAGACCCATGTCCAGCTTTGTGCTGACAGTGAGCAGGCTGCTCTGAATTCTCTGTCTCCCTCTCTCATAGTCCCTCCTCTCTCTTTCTCTCTTGTCTCTCTGACAAAAATAAATAAACATCAAAAAATTAAAGAAAAAGAAAGTGGGGGGATGAAGAACTGCCTATCACCCTAATGCATGTCAGAAGAGAGCCAGAATAGCCATGCTTATAGCAGACAAACTATATTTTTAAACAAAGAATGCAAAAAGAGATGAAGAAGGACATTAGATTATAATTAAAGAGTCTATCCCTCAAGAAAATCTAGCAAGTGTCGACATTTATATATTGGGCACTCCCAAATATATAAATCAACTAATCAGAAACGATGAAATTCATTGATAGTAATACAATAGTAGGGGACTTTAACACCCCACTTACAGCAATGGACAGATTATCTAAGCAGAAAATCAATAAGGAAAAATGGACTTGAATGAATGATACTCTGGACCAGATGAATGTAACAGATATATTCAGAATATTTTATCCTAATGTAGCATAATACACATTCTTATCAAGTGTACATGGAACATTCTCCAGAATAGATCACATATATGTCAGCTCTCAACAAGTACCAAAATGTCAGGATCATACCATGTGCAGTTTAATTCCACAATGCTATGAAACATGAAATCGATTGGAAAGACCACAAATACTTGGAGGTCAAAAATCAATCAGTGTAATAATATCTTGTATTAAAAGATTAAACACAAAAAAAATCCATTATTTTATCAATAATTAAGAAAAAGCATTTAACTCAATTCAAAATCTATTCATGATAATGAAAGACAATGAATGATTTGATGATTAATGAAAATGACAAATTAGAGAACAAAAAATATAGGATCACATCCTCAGCTTGATAAAGAAACTATAAAACACCTGCAGCTAATATACATGGAGGGGAAGTTCTGAAAGATTCCCCCCAGGGTGGGGACTAAGGCAGTCATGTCCAATCTCAACAATGCCAATATAATATTCTATGTGCCTGACAGAACCATAAAGCAAGAAAAAAATGAAAAGCATACAGACAACAAGACATAAGCATCCCTCTTTTCAGATGAGAGAATCATCTCCAGGAAAATGACAAAAGAAGATACTAACATGTATGTAAATATATAAATTAAAGGAGTAATAAACAACTTTAGGAAGGTCATACAATATATGATCAATATATAAAGATGATTTACATGTGTATGCACAGCAATAAACATGTAAATCTCGATTATATCACCACAAAAAACCACTCAATCATGAAATATTTTGATGCATATTTAACAAAACATGTATGGACCATGGATGCTGAAAACTGGATAATGCTGGTAAATCAAATTGAAACTAAGACAATGGAAAGACAAGACCTGTTGAAGAAATGGAAGGCACATCATGAAGATGTTATTCTTCCTGGGGCACCTGGGCGGCTCAGTTTGTTGAGCATCCTGGTCTTGATTATGGCTCAGGTCATGACCTCGCAGTTCATGAGTTGGAGCTCCACATCAGGGTTTGTGCCGGCAGCGTGGAGCCTGCTTGGAATTCTCCCTCTCTCTCTTTCTGCCCCTCCCCTGCTCTCACTCTCTCAAAATCAATAAATACATTTTTTAAAAAAGATGCTATTCTTCCCAAATTGTATAAAAAGATAATCCACTGCTATCATAGCAAGACAGATTGGTATGGATGAAAGGGTAGATACATTGGTCAATATAATGAAACAGAAACCCAGAAACAGACCTACAAAAGTATGGAAGATTATTTTTTGTAAACTTCCCGAAGCCTTTCAAAGGAAGAAGGATGGCCTTTTGGACAAATAGCCATAGAGCAATTGGATATCCATGGGCAGAAATGAATCTCAACTAAAATCCTTATCTTATGAAAAATTTTTAAAAAATAAGTCATAGGCATAATTGTAAAACATAAAGTTATAAAGTTTTCAAAAATGTAGAGGAGAAAATCTTTAGGATTTAGGACTTGAACAAACGTATTTAGATGAATCACCATCAGCTCATCCCATAAAAGAAAAAAACGGATAAATTTGACTTCATCAAAGGTAAATTCATGGTTTTTCCTTTTCTTAGTAAGTTAGTAAGACAATGAAATTAGCTGAAACATAGATTAAAATAAAGCTGAAATTATGGGAGTGAATTTGGAATCCGTTGCTTCAATGCACATGGGTTATAAACACTCAAAATGTAGGTATATTCTAAGCTGCATACCAAGAGAGGGATATGATGTTTGCAGTACCTTCTCTGAGGTGTCCACAACTTAACCTGGAACTGTGGCAAACGCTTGCCTCTTCCATAAACCAGGACTCCTTCTGAGAGTGAAAAACACTACGGTAATCACGGGGAATGCCATGGAATCACACTATCTATGGGTCAGATCACTGATGTGTGAATACAGTGACCCTGTGAGCTGCAGAAATTAGCAGGATGCTTAGGGATTTGGGCCATGGCCAGGTGAATCTCTCATGACCAGCAGGGTGCGCTGTGGGACTGCATAGTGATTCTTGCACAGCTGCTAATGAGGATCATTCACCCAAGGGTGTTTGGGTCTAGAGGCTATGCTGTGTTCTCTTTGATGGGGACTCAGCAGCTGTGTCCTTCTCTGGCCTGGCAGAGTTCCTTATGCAGGGACTTTTGTGCTGTCTCAGTAGGGCCTTTCCCCCAGAGCTCTCCCCAGGTTAAAGCCAACCCCCATCCTCAACAGTGTGTGATGTGAGCTGAGACAATCATCAGGACCGAGGGAGGGGCTGAGCAGTCCATTTGCATGGAAAGCCCTTCCTTCTTGGAAAAGAGGGGGGAGGAGAAAAAGAAGGCATGGGAAAGCCCAGCCTATTGTGGAGACCAGGGGCTGTGGCACCAGAGCCTGAAATCTTGTCCTCCTTCTTCTCCTTCACTGCCCAGGTAGGAACAGGTGGAGATGGACAAAGAATAGCTTTCCATTCTGCATTGTAATGCCCAGATCGCAGTATCCCCCAAAGACCAGAGACTGCCAGGGAGACCGAGTCATGCATGCAAAAGCAAAGGGCTTTATTACGGGCTCAGGTTCACAGACTGCACCAACACAGTGGATCTGTGCTGAGAGCCCCAAACAAAGGCTGAGCAGGGTTTTTACGGGGTTTGGGAAGGGGGAATTACAAGAAATTGTGACATAGGTGCAGTGATCCAATCATAATTGTACAACAGTATTAGCAGCAATTTTAACCACATACATTGTTTAGAGTGTTCGTTACTTTTGGCGGGATCCAATTATGATATTTAGAGTACCTGAAAAATCAACCAATTACAGACGGAGCCTACAGTCTTGTTTGGAGAGTAAGAGGTTAACTTTAACATTAGGTAACGGGGGTCCTATCTAAAGTTCCCATCTGTAGGCCTCACTCTTAGGTATGTGGAGAGTGGTAGCTGGCCTTTCCTGATTGGATGTTACAAGGGTGGTATCTCCTGCCTTTGACAATATGTACCTGCCTGATAGTTTCGAAACTGAAACTTAGGCCTTCTAGTTCAGAGGGGAAACTTAAAGCCTGTCATGGCATTGGTTTGGCTTAGATCTGTATCCTTTCACATTAGTCACTTTTGTTCAGACCCCAGCTAGTTCTAGTTGAAAGCAGGCAGCCCTCCCTGGTACAACCTATCCTGTCACATAGACTGATATAAGCAACAAGGCTCCAGAGTCCCCACTTATTTGGATCCAAGATGCTCTGCCAATGCAGGGCCTCTGCTCATCTCTAGGCTGCAGCCTGATGATGAGGCTGACAATTACTGTTTGAAGGGACACAATAGTTCTTCTCAAAGTGACACAGGTAGATGGAGTCTTGGGATAAAAACCTTGACCCTGCTTACAGGCTTGTTCTATGACATTTTAACTGGTAAAATACTTTGCATATACACAAACTATACCTGCAGGTACAACCTAGTTAATAATGGATCTACTCTCAATTTTCCATTCAGTGTTTCTGTGACATCAGGAAAAACAAAACAATAGTAAAACAAAATAGTTCAGTTTTGTGATGACATCTATGGTGCCTGAATGGCCACATGTCATAAAACCAGAGTCTGTGTGGTTGCTTATCTCTTGAAATAGGGAAAATGAGTATTTCTTGTATTTTATCATCCTCAGAGGCCACAGAACAGGCTCTGCCTTCCAGTGATCAGAGCAGAAACCCTTTCTTCCCTCCAAGGCTCTGGGGCTTCGGAAAGACTAAAACTCACTGGATCCAAGGATGAAACAAGGATGTGAGATGCTGGGTGTGGACATAGGCCTGGAAACATAGGCCTGGTGAGGCAGAGAGCTGGCCTGGAACCCTCAGTCAGGGAGAAGAGGGTTAGTCAAAGGGGAAACTTGGGTCTTCTAGCCAGGTATTCCCCTATGGGCCATGAGTGGGTGAGGCATGCTGTACAGTTGTTAGGAAAATGCTGAGGTGATTCCAGGGAAGTGGTTCAAGTAGGTCCATGGATGGATCTCCACCACAGATGACTCCAGACTCATGGACACTCCCATGAATAGGTTTCCTGAGCCCACATGTACTGACTCTGTCCACCTATCCCCTCAGACAAAATTAGGTCTTTTCTTCAATCAGAGTGTGTGGGGGGGGGCCTGTAATACCCAAGTTTCCGATATCCTCCCCAAAACCAGAAACCACCAGGGAGACCGAGTAATAATAAAGCTTTATTATTACGGGCTTATAAGCTCGGGCTCACAGACTTCACCAACGCAGCAGATCCATGCTGAAAGCCCTGAACATGGTGGGGTAGGGCTTTTATGAGTTTTGGGAAGGGGGAGTTACAGGAAATTGTGACACAGGTAGTGGCTCAATCACTATTGTACAATTTATTGACAGTAGCCTTAACCATTCATTGATACTTTTGGTGGGAGCCAATCACAACATTTAGAGTATTGACCAATTACAGAGTGGGGCCAGGACCATCACATAGGGAGTGACTAGCCTTCTAGGCATGCCCTTAGAAATGTTAAGGGTGTTAGCTAGCCTTTCCTGATTGGATGTTACAAAGGTGGTCTCTCTTGCCTTGGGCAATGTGTGCCCTTCTATTGTCTCTAAGTCAGTTACAGACCTGCATCCTTACTGGGCTATGGAACATACAGGAACTTTCCCATTTGAGCATGCATCTCTTCTCTGATGAACATCTTGATGATCCCAGATCCTAGGATCTGCACAGGAGCAACAGAAACCCTGGAGATAATCATGACAATGGTATCAAGGCTGCCAGAAGGAGCCTGTACACTGAGATCCAGGACAGCCAGGAGGGACCATCCAGGAGCTCAAGCTGGATTCTCCTGTGTAGGTTTGCTGATGAAACTTCTTTTTTTAAATTTAATGTTTATTTATTTTAAAGAGAGAGAGAGAGCGCGTGCGTGCGAGAGCGAGCTAGTGGGTATGATAGAGAAAGACACACACAGAATTTGAAGCAAGCTCCTGGCTCCGAACAGTCAGCCTAGAGCCCAACTCAGGTCTAAACCCACAAACTGTAAGATTATGACCTGAGCTGAAGTCGGATGCTTATCTGACTGAGCCACCTAAACGCCCCTATTGATGACACTTCTTTACCTGCCTACAGGCCTCTAGCCTGAAAGGTGGGTGGTTCATTGCTGAAGATCTGCCTACAACCAAATGTGACCAAATATACCCTTCACCCCTATCCTGGTCTATTCGTCACTCCCCTTTTCTGGGACCAACAAAAGTTCAGATTATGGCTTTGAACTTTACATATCCTACGAAAACCAGAAAGCTTCAATATATGGACTTGTGTCAATGTATAAAATCAAGAAAATATCTATTTTTGGAGTATTGATCTCCCGATGAAAAATAGTCTGTTTGCAGAAGCAAAATAGTCTCCACAGTTGTTGTGTTAGAATGACAGGAAGGGCAGTCGTGCAGGATGTGTGACCTGAGAGAACCAGATAGCCTTCTGCCTAGCCCCCTGCATGTCTCCTGGTATATCCGGGCTTTACTTATAATCCCCTGAGGTCAGAAATTTTAGGAATATTCAGTTTCCCCTTTCTCTTGAGATTAGAGTTTTTCTCAGCTCCTGATTTCCCAGGTGCTGGGCGGGACCTCCCCAGTGAGCAGATATGAACAAACTCCTCACCAAGAAAGATACGAAAATTCCTATTACACATGTGAAAATTGTCCTACATGGTATGTGACTGGGGGATTACAAATTGAAACGCGGAAGTGCCCTCGATTCCCATTAGCATGGCTGAAATTCAATACAGTGACAGCATCAGATGCTGGTCAAAATGTGGGGCAGGAAGAACTCTCATGAACTGCTGGTTGGAATGCCAAATATTCCAGCCACTTTGGAAAGAGCCTTGGCAGTTTCTTACAAAACCAAACATATTTTTCTATTTATTTCCATCAATGAGTTATTTTGTACACATAATAATATGTACACAAATGTTTATTGCTCATTTATTTATGATTCCCCAGATTCAGAGCCAACCAACCAACCAACCAACCAACCAACCAACCGATATATCCTTTAAAATCTGAAGGAGTAAACAAACTGGCAGGTCCATACACTGAATGTGATGCAGTGAGAACTAGACTTATCAGGCCATACGAAGAGATGAAAGAACTTTCACACGTATTTCTACGTGAAAGAAGTCTATTTGAAGAGGCCGAAAGAGTGAGCAGTGGGTATGGGGGGCAAGAGCCCTTGGCTCCAGCTTCAGACCCGGACATAGTAATGTCTGCAGTATCCACCAGAGGACGCCGGGTTTCCCATTCCTCACCTGAGAGCAGTTGTTTCCCTGCCTCTTCTGGGTGCTCAGGTGTCCAACCTGGGGTGAAGCACTCCCACTTTTACATTCACTTTTGCTCAGCTGGAGCCTGGGCTTCTGTCTAACAAGGGGTTTGCATGACCATCAGAAAGAGGCAGATGCTGGGAGCCCCATCTGCCTTGCTTGATGACATGGTGACAGTAAGGAAATGGCAGACGTTCATGGCTCCCGCCATGAGAGGTGGAAACTGGCATCTCCTTCTGCTACTATTGTTCATGTGAAATTAAGCCTGTTACTATTGATTAGACCTCACAATGTTCCAAGTCAGACTGATATTCCCCACACAGATACCTCATGGGAAGAAGCATATTCCCACCTCTATAAAGAGGAAGTTAAACAAAGCACTGCAGATGCGGTCAAAAGGCTCTCCTAAGGGGTTAAAGAACAGAAGAATAATATTTACTCTGGCCAGGAGAAAAAGAGCCTAATTTAGGAATAAGAAAACAAACAAGAGCCAGGCATAAGTTACTGCACATACATATGCTAATTGGTGCCCATTAAGAGGATGGGTAAGAGTAGTGACAACTTAAACTCATATGCAAAGGCCAGCACATCTAGGGCACCTATGGTGCTTACACCTTCAACATCAAAGAACAAGGTTGACAAAAGGTTTATTTACTAACCATCACAAATATATTCTCTCTCTTGTGAGCCAAATAGAATGCCTCCTAGCCTTGTTTATGCCTGAATCTTAGCGTTATTGTTATAAAATGTGTTTGCTATCTGCTTCTTGATGAAAACATCCTGCTGTCTTCTTAGTTGTAAGATTTACTACTGGTTCAAACAAATGTGTATGTTATCTGCTTTTCACTGAGAATATCCTGTTATCCTATGATGTGTAAATTATCTCATTGTAATTAGAGTAGTTCTGCAAAAATGCCTCTGTCAAACCTGTTTCTGCACCCTTTTCAAAGCATCTTTATCACTGAGAATTATTTGTAAAAATTCCACTTTTTGATGTCACATTAACACTTAAATCTATAAATAAAGGCACAAAACCTGGCAAGACAGAGATGCCAGACTGGTGATCAACCAGGCTCTCTCACTGCCATTTTCGCCAACACCATCTCCTCCTTCAGGGGACCCTGGACCAGCGGGAGCTGGACCCCGGAAGGCAGAATTGCATGAAGACTTCTTACCATGAGGATCAGGGAGACACATAAGAACAGTTGGTGTATTCATGGCCTGGTTGTGAGGCTTAGGATGCAGAGTGTAGGGCATGACCTGGGTTCCCCTACTCCCTTCACAGGATTTTCAAATACCCCTGGGGGATGGGCAAAGCAACCCTGGTGGTATTTCCACTGGGTCAAAAACTTATTCTCCACTATTAGGAAGTCTTTGCTTTAAATCCTGATTATGCTATTCACTGGATTGAGGCAAGATGTGACAAAATGGAGAGACGTATGTCAGTCGACAAGACTGGAGTTCTGATTCGGTAATGGTCAACAAGTCAGCTCTCATGTGGGTCCGCATGACCTGAATTAAATTCCCTCCTAGGAAAAGGCTTTTGAGACACTTGTTATTAAATCCAGAATCAGATTCATAAAGAACCATCCCTCAAGAAAAGACATGATATGGACAGGGGATCATTGCCTTGTTTGGGGTAACACCCACCCACACCCCCCCCCACACACACACACACACAGCTCACTCTTCTAAGGGCATAGTGTTCTGGATTGTGCATATTCTGGGCTTCTCTGTCCCCCATTACCGCCAGAAGTGAGGGTCAACCTGTGCTCACCAAGCGTTCCTCAGGGTCACAATCTCCAGGATGCAGAATCTCCATTAGCAGAAAACACCAATGACATTGAGTGTTACTGGCTTCATGTCAGCAGGGCAGAAGGGATGTACACTCAACACCTGGTCTCGGGTATGAGGCTGATGATCAGAATCCCAGGTCGAGTCTCTGTCCCTGTGGGCAGCTCAACCCCACACATATCTGGGCTCCATCAACATCTGTGGTTAATCAGTACATTGATCCTGAGACAATGGGCTCAGGGCTGCTCCCAGGGAGCTCAAGGCCTATGGGGTCCTGTGACACATCCTCCCTGTGGTCTCACGACTGGGCTGTCACTCCCTGAGTTCCCCCAGTGATACATCAAGACATGGCACACCTCTCCTAAGACTTCTGTCCCAACTCAGGACCACAGACAGGGTCTGTGACCTCGGGGATACAGTCCCCTTTACCTCCACTTCTCATCTATACAGATGTGGATACTTTAACAGAAAATTCTGGATCTAGGTGTACTTGGATAATAGAAATTCATTTCTCTAGTCATAGGTGGCTGAGTGAGTACCTGCTCTATCCTGAAGAGGAGGGACACAGGGTGCAGGGACCATAGCTGTGCCCAACCCAGAGAAGAGTCTGATACCAAATCATTCCATCCTGAAACTCTGTCTTTGGTAATTCCCTCACCGAGATGGCTCTGAAGTTAATAGGAGCAGACCCCTCATGGGGTTTCATGTGCAACACATCAAGCTTTCCTAGCTGCAGAATCAGACACACGATACAATGTCAGGAAAGAAAAAAGACAAATGATTTAGAAAAATCACTTATAGACCTTGATTGCAATAAAAGCAGAAGTCATTCTTTTTTCATTTTACATTGATGTTTTAACCATAATTTCCAACCATATTCTCCCTGCACCAAGCGCAGATCTATGAATAATATACTAGTGATTTTTCCTGCATCTTCCCAATGACATTAGCATTGAGTTTTAATCAGTAGTATCCAAAAGAGTTTTCATAGAAAAGATCATTCATCCATTTTAAGTGCATAGTTGCCCAAGTGGTGACCAATTCATAATCTCTGTCACTGGATTCTTGTCAGAGCATCTGCGGCTTCACTCTTTGCCTCCTTGATCATCCTGCAGGTTTTCCCTTTGGGCTCTGAGGTCAATGCCACACACAGGGCTGCTGCAGACTGTGTCTGTGTGCTGGGAGGACAGATCATAGGAAGGAATCACTGCCCACGGCGTGTTGAAAACTTGTTTGAAGCAGGTGAAATCAGTGACAGATGACAAAGATTTTCAGTGTGTGACCCCTCTAACAATGCACATGAGGGCTACTCCCCATAACCTCAATAAGAGTGCTCCCCATCTCCTCAGGGCTTCAGGAGACTCAGAGAAGGAGAGCTCTAGGAACCAGCAGGGAGTCATACAAGAGGAAAAGACCCATCGTCCTGCAAAGAAGGGTCCATGTGTACAAGGTGACATGTCAGTGCTCTGGACTTGATGCTCATGTAGGAGGAGTTTGTGTAGAGACACCACTTCATCCTGGCTTATGAACAGCCAAGGGAGCCATAGACAGACTTTCATTTCAAGAAATATGAGTGAAACATAAAATCTGTGCCATAGTGATAGGAGGCCATGTGAAGAGACATATGTCCTGTTTTTTTTTTTTAAGTTTTGTTTTATTTTAGAGAGTGAAACAGAGACAGAGAGAGACAGAGAGAGAGAGAGACAGTCCATGAGCAGGGGAGGGGAAGAGAGTGAGGGAGACACAGATTCTAAAGCAGGTTCCAGGCTCTGAGCTGTTAGCACAGATCCTGACTTGGGGCTCAAACCCAGGAACCATGAGATCATGACCTGAGCTGAAGTCAGATGCTTAACCAACTGAGCCACCCAGGAGCCCCATGCAATTCCTGATCTTAAAGTAACAAGAGAGTGGATAGAGCTCTGGAGGCAGGGTAACCATGTCACAAATGGTGTGGCCATTTCTCGACACTAGTGGGATTCCTAGGCTTACTTCTGAGGGGTTAGGGATGATCAGAGCTGGGGCCTGCTGGCAGACACCGCCAGTGGCCTCTGTTCAGGGCCCACAGCTGTGACCCCCAGGCACCTGGCCTGAAACAGCTCCTCCCTTGCCTGTCCCCTGATATCTTCATGAAGAGGGAACTGACCCAGGCCCAGTGAGGCAGCAGAGAGCTGAGATCTCATTTGCATGGATGGGCCCTCCCTCTCTCAGGGGATGAAGAAGGGACAGGAGCAATGAAGGGAGATCTGCTTAACTGTGGGGCCACAGAAGACAGGATCAGTGATGGTTTCCACCATGGGCTGGTCCCTTCTCCTCCTCACCCTCATTGCTCACTGCACAGGTGACTAGATGTGGGGACAAACGAAGAGGTTCTGGGAGGGCACATGGGGACTTGTTTCCTCCTTTTGTCTCAAGTCCTCAGTATCACGCTGTCTATGTTTCTCTCCTCTTTCAGGGTCCTGGGCCCAGTCTGTACTGACTCAGCCACCCTCAGTGTCTGGGGCCCTGGGCCAGAGGGTCACCATCTCCTGCACTGGAAGCAGCACCAACATTGGGGCTGGTACTGGGTTGAACTGGCTCCAACAGCAACCAGGAAAGGCCCCCAAAACCATCATCTATATTAGTAGCAATAGATTCTCGGGTGTCCCTGATCGGTTCTCTGCCTCCTGGTCTGGCAGTGTGGGCTCCCTGACCATCACTGGGCTCCAGGCTGAGGACGAAGCTGATTATATCTGCGCATCATGGGACAACACTCTCAAGAGTACACAATGCTCCAGGCCTGTGGGGAAGTGAGACAAAAACCTACTTGTTCATCTAGAAAGTGAGGGAACACCCCAGCAGCTGTTTGCTTAGGCTCACCTCATTCTGCTTATTCTTTTGCTGATGTCTTGGGTCCCGGTCCATCAACCAAGGGTGCCACCAGGAAATGGTGGCTCCTTGCCTCCTTTCTGTCCTCAGAGTCACATAGGGCAGCCATTCATACACAAAGAGTCTCCAAAGAAATAGAAAGTTTTGTCCTCATGAGCTGGAGCAGTTGACTTCTAGGCTGGTGGATATTCACTTGTCATCTTCTGATTTCTCAATAAAGGAAACTTCCTCATGCCATGTAACTATCATGGGGCCTCAGCCCTGACCCTACTGTGGTTAATGGTCTGTCAGGTTTCTTTGTATCAGGTCTCATATCGGCTTAGCTTTAATCAGGTAACTAATTTTGGTTTGTTGTTGTTGTTGTTGTTTACTTTTGTATGTACTACATAAAACAATGCTGAACTAAAAATTATAAAACTTTTTACAAAGCTTTTTAGAGAAAAACCAGCATATTAACGTTTATAGAAACTCTATTCATATCAACCACATCTGAAAGCAACCAAAAAACTGCACACCGATTTTTACTCTAGCTTTGTTAGAGGACTACTAAGACTTCTGGTAACAAAGATGTCCTCCACTTTGTATAAATTTATAGAGTAGAATATTATTAAAAAATGAATAGAAGTAAGCTCTCACGTCCAAAAATTCACATGAATTTTAAATTCCTATTTCTCAGGAAAGAAGAATATCTATAAAAGACCACATTCCATATAATTGTAATTGTCTTATATTTTAGAGGAGACGGGGTGGTGAAATGTCAGTGAGTGACAAGAGGTGGAGAAGTAAGAGGAGGGTGAAGGTGTGAGGCACAGCAATTGTGTTTGTGACGGTGCCACATTTGTACGTGACACTGATGATGGCCACACCTCGGTGTGCTGTAGTCACAGCCCATTAAACTCTACGGCACAGTGACAGCAGCTTAGTGCATGCCTGTGAAGTCACCTGGGAGTCTGGGCTCCTCGATGGAGGGCTCCGTACAACATGATGTCATCTACTGCCACAAATCTATGAATCCACCTCAGCACCGGGGTGTGGGACAGAAAGGTGCTGACCTGAGGGGCTCTGAAAAAGAGAGAAGCCTGCATGTCCAGAGATAAAAGAAACTATATACATGAGCCCTTACTCTAGTTGACAGAGTCATGTCCCACTGAGTGAATGCTCAATAATTGTGATGTTTCTGGGTCCTGCACTAGAACTGAACAATGACGTCAACGGTCACAGATGGCGGGAGCCAGTGTTCTCCCTTCAGAAATGGAAGTTTGTGTGTTTGGGGAATCTCAGCCTCTCCATAACAAATTAGTTGTCAGACCTGCTCTTGTGGTTCTTATTATAACTACAGACAAACTTATGCAACAACACAGGAAACTTTGGAAAATAAAGGTTTATACTTAAAAGATCTGGAAATTACAGAACACACCTGGGGCCACAGAGAGAGAGAGGTCACGGGTAGAGGAAGAGCAAGCCTTTGACCTTCGGTCATACTACAACACACAACTTCAATTTCTCAGCCCGCCTGGTACATTTACAGAAGAAGTCTGCGACATACTTGTCTCATCTAAATGACACCCTGCTCACCACAGGGGACCTCAAACAGAAGGGAGTACATCACTAACACACACGCCACAGGAACGATGAAGGAACTGGGCACCACAGCCAGCTTGAACTGAGGGACTCTGCCTCCAGGACTCCTCTCACCCATTCTGTACACGGGGATGGTGCTCAGGGTTCTGTCCCAGGCTACTGTTCTCCTACACATCCACACCCATAGTGCTCACCATGCTTGGACACCAGCTACAGCTAGAGTAACTCCTTCCTGCCACACATGATCAAGGTTGATCATTTTTGCACTTGGAATTCAATATTTCTATTGTTTCCCAGATCTTCAAGTATTTTATTAACAGAGAACCATCCCCTTTTCTAAAGCTCAATTGCAGTAAACAGGAGCACCATCTGTCAGGTCATCCAGAGCAGGAACCCCCAATGCATACTATACTGTTCCTCCTTGTCTACCTGACTTCCTTCTGCTCCACAGTCCTGAGCATCTCCTGTAAGCACAGCCCCCTGGGTCTCCATCTCCTGCTTTCCTGTCTCAGTTTCTCTTCCTCAACCACATAGTTTACTAAGTCCAGCTCTGCTGTGTCCACCCTTCCATTCTGTGTGCACAATGTCACCAGGTGGTTTGATACTCTGTGAAATCATATCTCACCATGGTTAGAGCTTCTTCAAACCCTGTTTTGATTTTCTCCTTTGTGAGTCCATGAGGAGAACATAGTCAGTCCTCTTGTGAGATTTACTTGAAAGGCCTTCCTCTGAGGAACTCCCAAAATGTCCCAAAGAGTATGATAATTTCACTCTTTTATATGATTTCTATTCTGGAGGGATTATTGTACTCACAGGAGAGTTTATTGTCTGACTATATTCTCCACAATTTTGTCCGCCTCTCACATTACAGAGAGCATATCCATATTATTTCAATCAGATGCAACAGGGTGCTTCCCAGTTATTCAAGGCATGGTGGAACCCTGCTGACACAGGTGTGGACATTACCATCAAGACACTGAGGAAACCCCAGGAGGACATGGTACCAGCATGGGGCACAGGCAACTCTCAGAGCCCTGCGGGAGTGCCCTCACGGTTGGGGGATCCCTGTGGACTCACGGTTGGGTAGAGGCTAACTGCCCCTGTGCTCCCTGATGAGAACCAGTTGCCTGGAAGAGTTTCATGGTCAGGGTCCTTTATTGTTCCCATGGGTGCTCCCTCCACCCCCTCTGGGTCCCACTAGAAACAGGCTCTGCCCTTACCCTCTTCTCTCCCAGGTCCTCTCAGGTCCTGAGTCAGTGATCACGTGGAGTCTGACAGAGTGTGGAAGGGAGTGAAAATTTGTTTCAACAGTCCTGTTGCTTCCTGGTCACCATAGGTAGGGTAAGAAGAGCCTGTGATAACCCAACACAACCGACTGTGGAGACCAGGGGCTGTGTCACCTTAGCCTGGATTACCCGCCTCCTCCTGTCCCTCTGTCTCTGCTCAGGTAGGAATAACATCATACTGCTTGGTGAGCTCCCAGACATTATCAAATGTCATAGCCAGTCTCTAAGAGCAAAAAGTTTCAAAATACAAAGTTCCAACACTTTTGAGTGTCTGTGTTTAGAGGTTCCATGCCCCAACCTATGCTGATCCAACCACCCTCCCTCTGTGCATCTCTATGAACAACTGCCAGACTCACCTACACCCTGAGCAGGAACATGAGTGTTACTTGGTACAACAACTTCTGATACCAGCAGAAGGCAGGGAGCCCTCTCTGGTCTTTCCTTCACTACTGCTCTGAATCACATAAACAGCTGGCGACTGTGGTCCCCAGCCATATATCTGGATTGAAAGATGCCTTCACTGATACAGCAATTTGCTCGTGTCTGAACTGCAGCCTGAGGATGAGGCTGGCTCTTAATGTGCTCCAGCTATTGACAGTGGGAGCGGCTGTCTTTATTCAAAGTGCTTCAGGTAAGGAGGAAGTGATACAGGATCTCTGGGCCCACAGACCTTGGCCTCAGCCTCTTTTCATTGAGAAACATACATGGAAACACATCCAAGGGTTCCATACTTCAAAAAGATCTGTCCTTAAACAGAGGAAAGAGATAAACCCAGATTACACCTGTAGAGTGGGACAGCACAGCCTCCCTGGAAGAAGCTGAGACTGACAGAACACAGCCCACATGCTTGTATCCAGGGGTCTGGACGATGACCAGGAATCAATACTGTGTCTGCAACTGAACCTGTTTCCCAGCAAATATTCATTGACTTGTCATTTCTACCTGCATATTCTGTAGAGTGACCTTGTGTCACTACTGATGTGTCCACAGCTGGTATATTGACAATAACCCTGGTCACAGACACAGTCTCTTCTCTCTGAACCAGCTACACGTGAACTTGGACCAGACTTTACAGACTCTTCCTGACAACACCCCCACACACCCTGCCTCCTCTTCTCCCTTCTGCTCCCTCCTCCCTCAGAGTCAGCTTTTGCCTCTGACTATTCAGATCTCAGATCAGAGTTAGAGAAAACTGGAAGTGTTCTTGTTCTAATGTCCAGTCTCTTCCTCCAGGGAGGAGAATGACCAGAATATAGAGCTGCATGAAATCCCTCACATTGTCCTTCCTGCTTCTGTCACTAGACAAGACCTGGACTTAGATTCAGGGATGTGTTAACAGGTCTGCTGTCACAGGAGACCTACCTGCCTAATTAACTGTCTTCCAGAGGAAATAGCGTTTAAGACACTGACCTTTATATGGTGTTTTGAAGAAGCACAAGCACCCCAATGTTTATAGCAGCGCTCCCAACAATAGTCAAAGTATGGAAAGAGTCCAAATGTTCATAGATAAATGAATGGATAAATATGATATGGCGTATATATTCAATGGAGAATTATCTGGCAATCAAAAAGAATGAAATCTTGCCATTCGTAACTATGTGTATGGAACTAGAGCATATTATGCTAAGCGAAATTAGTCAGAGAAAGATGACTATCATATGACTTCACTCATATGAGGTCTTTAAGATACAAAACAGAAGAACATAAAGGAAGGGAAGCAAAAATAATATGAAAACAGGGATGGGGACAAAAACATAAGAGACTCATAAATATGGAGAACAAATCAAAGTTACTAAATGGGTTGGGGGAGGGTGATGGTCTAAATGGGTAAGGGGCATTGTGGAATCTACTCCTGAAATCAAAACTGCACTATATGCTAACTAACTTGAATGTGACTTAAAAACAATATAAAAAAGACATTGACCTTTAAATGCAGAATCCTCATAAGGAAAGCCCTCCCTCAGTGTGTGGAGAAGACTATGAGGAATTACGGGCTACCTGGCCTTATTTTTGGTCACACATAGACACACACCTCATTTCTATGAATATATAGTGTCCTGCAATTCCTGAGCATCAGCCCACCTGTGCTCAATCAGGCGTCCTCAGCATCACAATCTAGGAAGCAGAATCCCCATTCACTCAGTGACATCGAGTGTCACTGGGGTCCTGTCACCAGTGCAGGATGTGCCAGGAACACCTGCTTTCCTGGGATGAGGCTGATGCTTAGGAATCCCTTAAGTGAGTCTCTATTCTTGTGGGCAGCTCAGTCTCTGAGCATCTCTGGGCTCCAGTCAATGCCTGAGGCTGATCAGAACATTGGTTTTTGGACAGCACCTTCAGTGCTGCTCCCACAAGATCAAGGCCTACGGGAACATAAGATACACATGCTGGTTTCTTTCATGGCTGGTCTGTCGCTTCCCAGACTCCAATGACACCTCCAAATAGGACGAGTCTCTGCTGAAACATCCGTTCCAACCCATGGCACAGGATCTGTGACCTCGGGGGACAGTGATCCTTATCTCCACCCCACCTGGAGGCATGTGTGGGATGTTTGGCAAAGTTTTCTCGCTCAAATTGGCCTTGGGTCATGGAAACCCATTCCTCTAGTCATAGGTGGCTGAATGAGCATTTTTTAAAAATCCTGAACATCCTGGAGAAAAGACACAGTAACTACTGGTCTACCCACCCCTGAGAGGGGTCTGAACCCTAGTCAGTCCATCCTGGAAACTCTGTGTATTTTAATTCTATCATGGAGATTGATTTAATGTTCAAAGCAACAGGGTCCTCATGGTGGTTTCTTGGGCACCATTTTGGACCTTCCTACTTTTTTTTCAGGATGAGAATTAATATATCATTGAAAGTAATAATAAATCAAATTATTTAGAATCAGGTTTATAGATCCCTTTCAACCGTGAATGAAAAGTAGTGTATTTCCATTATTTTTCAACCATTTTATCAACTATTATTTCAATCCGTATTCTCTCTATGGTAAGCACGGATCTGTGAAAATATCCTGGTGATTATACCTGCATCTTCCCATTGACAGTGTTGTTGAGTTTAATTCATTCTTCCTGAGATGATTTTTTTTCTGTATGAAATCACCCACATTCAATGTCAGTTAACAGTTGTCCAAGTGGTGACGGACACATAAAGTCTGCAGTGAGGTCTCTGTCAGAGCACCTGCAGGTGTCAGTCCTCCTCCCCTAGACCTTCCTGCAGGTTTGCCCTTTGTGATCTCAAGTCAATGCCACACACAGGGCTCCTGCAGTCTGTGTCTGTGTGCTGGGAGGACAGATCCTAGGAGGGAATCACTAACCACAGTGTGTGAACTGTTGTTTCATGGAGATGAAAGTGATGACAGATGACAAAGATATTCAGTGTGTAGCCCCTTCAAGAATGCACGCAAGGGCTTCTACACACAACCTAGAGTAAAGGACTCCCTGTCTCTTCAGTGCTGAGGGGACTTTTAGAAAAAGGAGAACTCTGAGATCAGAGAGGAATCAAGCAGAGGAAAGAAATCAGCCTCCTGCATATAATTCATCATGTGTCAATGGGGAGCCAGCACTGCTCTGGCCCTGATCCCCATCTGTGTGGCTGTAGAAGGGTCACCACCTCAGTTCTGCCCCATCAACAGCCAAGGGAGCCATGGATATACTCACTATATGGTGCCTGAGCAGGGTAAAATGTGCACTGAGGTGATAGGAGGTCACATAAGAGGACTCCTGGCCTGCCTCAGAGGTAAGGGGAGATAGATAGAGCAGTGGGGAGGCAAAAAGTCATGGTCTCTGATCACCATGTCACATAATGCTGTGCCCCTGCCTTGACACCAGGGGGTGCACATTACTTGTTTCTGAGGAGTCAGGAATGACCAGAGTTAGGACCTGCCCCCTGCCACTGCCTGTCCCTTCTGCTCAGGATTCACAGCTGTGACCTCACCATCCCCTTACAAAACAGAGCCCCTCCCCTGCCCACCACTCTGATATGCTCAGGCAGAGAGACCAGAGCTAGGGCAGTGATGTGTCTGAGAGCTGGGGGTCTCATTTGCATGGCTGGGCCCTCCCTCTCTCAGAGCATGAAAAGAGGAAGGAACAGATAAGGAGAGATCTCAGCTGTGGGGCCACAGAAGGCAGGATCCGTGATGATCTCCACCATGGCATGGTCACCTCTCTTCCTCACCCTCCTCATTCACTGCACAGATGACTAGGGGTGGGGACAGGGGAAGCGGTCCTGGTATAACATGTGCAATCTGATTCTTCGTCTTGAGATCCCAGCATCACCCTCTCTTTGTCTCTCCCAAGTCCAGGGTCTTGGGTCCAGTTGGTGCTGACTCAGCCATCCTCAGTGTCTAGGGCCCTGGGTCAGAAGGTCACCATCTCCTGCATTGGAAGTGCCAACAACATCGGTATTGCTGGTGTGAGCTGGTACCAAGAGCTCCCAGGAAAGGCCCCTAATCTCCTCATCTATGATAATAGCCATCAAACCTCAGGGGTCTTGATCGATTTTCTGCATCCAACTCTGGCAACACAGTCTCTCTGACCATCAGTAGGCTCTCGGCTGAGGATGAGGCTGATTATTACTGCCACTCCTTTGATACCAGCCTCTGTGGTGACACAGTGCTCCAGGCCTGTGGGGAAGTGAGACAGAAACCTGCTGTCCCCACAGCAATGGGATTTCCCATCCAGTCCTGACTTTTTGGCCAGGTCAGATGCTTCTTTGTTTGGTGTCTGAAACCCACCTCAAGGAATTTGTCTACAAAGTCTTTCCACAATCTCTTAAATTTCTTCATGAAACGTGTCCTTGGAAATAAGATACTGTGTGATTTTCTAAACCTGAGCTTCAATTCCTGGATGCCATGGGCCGGCTGCCATGAGGACAGAGGCCATGACAGGTAAGGGCAGAAACTGGCTCTGTCTGAGTCAGAACACATCAGGAGTGTCCAGTATGTGTCCTGGTAATAACGGCTCCCACAAATATGCCCCCAAATCCTCATGTATTATGAATAGACCCTCTGGGGATCCTGATCCATTCTTTGGCTTCATGTGTGGCAACTCTCGCTCCCAGATGATCAGTGGGCTGATGTCTGAGGAGAAGGCTTCTGGTTTCTGCCCCTCCTTGGAAGGCATATCGGGCTCACACAGAGTCCCAGGTTCATTAGAACTGAAAGCAGAACCCCTATCTCATCTGCTGGGAGTGTGAGGCCCCAGCAGCTGATCAATTAAGCCTGTGACTTCTGCTACTGATACTCCTGTTGCTGCAGCCATAGGCCCAGGCGCATGTAGCAGCATCACCTGGGAGTGAGGTCTCCTCCTTCTCTTCTGTTCCCTTTATCACTCAAAGCAGTCCCTTCCTAGACAAAAGGTCTTAAAGGACACAGAAAGCTCATCTCACCCATCAGGTTGAGACACAAGGTCTCTTTGCAGTGAAGTTCCTGGACTTGGGGTGTAGGTCCAGTGTGTTCATCTCCCACATGACTTCTGATGAATCCAGGGTCTTCATCCTTGGTCATTTACCTATTTCTAGAAGTTTCCAGAGCTATGTAATTTTCTTACTAGTCTTAAGTAGGAATGCCTTTTCCTTTTGCTCTCTGGGATGATTTCTTCTCTCACTGCAGTACAAGCCCTGGATTATTTATACCTGAAACATATATGTGGTTCTTCTGAAATGAATCCCTGTCCACTCCCATCAATGCTGAGATCCACCCCATTAGCTAATTTTCTGGTTGTGTGACTGAGTTCTATGTGTGTAGTACAGAGTGTGTAATCATAGGGAAAAAAAGTCTGTTTTCCATTTCCATTTGTTGTGGTTTTTATCAGCTGTTTCCTTTCAATTTTGCAAAGGATCTTACAAGGTTAAGTGAGGTCATGTGATTTTCATCTGTTGATTAACTAATATGATGTCTTCTATTAGATGATTTATGACTTTGGAATCCCACTCTATATCTGCAATAAAATCTCATATGGTCACACTGTGTGACTATTTTAATCTGATAATGGAAAGTCAGTACTGATATTTTATTTAGGAGATTTACAAGAATTTTTCCTAATATTCTGCATTTTCCTTTTTCTGTATTTTATGTATCAAGTCTAAGCCTTACTGTTATATTCCTTTCATAAGAATTAAAATTTTCCATTGTTTTACAATGATTTGCAAAAAATCTATATAAAAATAAATGAAACTATGATCTGTGAAGGTTATTATTATTGTGTATGTGTGTGTGTGTGCACGTGCGCATGTGTGTAAGAAATTATCCATATCCTCTGCCTTATTGTGGAATAGTTCTTAAAGTATTGGTCTGTTTATTTGTTTTTTCACTGGAACCATTTTTCTTCCTAGTGAAGTATTCTTTTTACTTATTATTAAGAGAGGTTAACAGTATGATTATTTTCATTTCTGATTTTTGTCTACATGGGATTTCTCATTTGCAAATTGTGTATTATCCAGTTCAAGCAAAAGTTAATCAGTCAACAGTTCTGTCCCTTAAAAACCTGATATTGAGGAAGGAGTCAACATGGGTTCGATTCTCCAAGCTTCTACCATGCATAGATTAGTCAGCTTCCGGAATGACTAAAGCAGGGCTGCAGTCTCCTGGAGCCTCTGGAGATGCAGATTGCATCTTCCAAATGGGCAGCTTGCAGCTTGCATGATGTTGATAGATCAGGAATGCACTCCCAGTTTCAAGATGCTGGCTTCACTCTGCTGTAGTGAATTTGGGACCCACATTGGCTACATTTACTACAGGAGAGGTGGACAAAATTACAATGAACAGACCCTCCAGGGGAGTTGGAGAGGTTGGACATTTCACCCATCGATATTGCATCTCCTGGTTGAAAGGGATAAGGGTATGTGGTCAGATTCACAGGTAAGTGCTCCCTGTTCCAGTGGTGTAAGGTGGTTAGGGTAAAGGCAAGGGCCCGCATCTGTTGTCTTAGGCTTAGATTGTCTATCTCATTTAGATGGTCCCTTATTGCTTTGATAATGGGGGGATGGTGCCCATGAAAGATTTTATAAGGGGAGAACCCCATCTGTTTCTTTAGCCTCCCACTTGCAGCTGCAGTCTGCCTCCCTGAAGGTCCCTTCACTCTTCCTGCCTAATGTTACCCCTTTCCATATTTATTTCTCCCTGGAATAGGGCCTGTAACTTCTGTTAGTGAACAGGGACAATGACCATTCTGACTTCTCAAGCTGATAAGGGACAGGTTAGGGGTACAACAGTTAGAGTCTTCACAAGGGTTGGTCCAGTAGCCCACAGTATGGTTTTACAAGAAGGTTTCCAGGCATAAGGTGGCATAAACTTTAGCAGACACAAAGAGAAAAATCACAAACTAAATATTATATTGATCAACAAGATGGCATCTTAAAATAGTGTCTACAGATTCCAAACTTGCCAAATAATCTAGGAGACACGCTGACTTTGTAAACAACATACGTCAGGGAATCTCTAATAACCAGGTATTGGAGGATCAGGAGCAGTAAGTAATCAATGGTGGCTCTATTTCCAAGAGTTTAGACTAACTTAATTAAAACTTCTTTTTAAAGCACCTAATGCTTGTGCGGTGCAATTTAGAGTTTTGTTGAGTATAAGCAGACAGTCTTCTTTGTTTTGATGTGTAAAACTTTTTCAAAAGCCCGGAGTTCTACTAGAGAAAGAGTCCAGGCAGCCATTTACCATTATTAACTTGTAAATTTTTAGGTAAGCCAAACGTTGGTAAAATTTGATAAAGCAGAATTTTATTACTTTTTGTACCTTTTCTGTCTCATAGGGGAAGGCCTTTCCCCAATGTGTAAAAGTATTCCCCCATTCAAACAGATGTTGGATTTTTTTTGACCTTGGCATCTGAGTGTGGCCTAATTGATAGTCTTTCCTGGATAGTCTCCAGTTCCTTGAGTGTCTGGGAGAGCAAGTTTGTGGTTGAAATATTGTTTCTAAGACATACTTCACAGGCTGATGCTACTTGCAGAACCGTCCTTGACCATTTTTTCCCAGTAAACATTCTTTGGGCCATTTGATAAGTTTTTTTCCTCCCTAAATGAAAGGGCTGATGCTGTGTTGGAATGATTCTTTAGCTCTGTGAGCTTGGTAATAGTAAATGCCCTGCTCTGTTGTAACCAGTCCAAGGGATGGAGACAGTGTCTGGGAGTCTGACCCCAGTTTATTTTGTTGTTTTTTTTTGGGGGGGTGGGAAGGTGGAATTTAGTCTCATTTAATAATTGCTATAGCAGCAAACTGTGTTACTGAACTCTGGTATCTATAGCCAACAATATCCAGTAATTTTGAAAACCTCACATAATTTTTTATCTGTCCTGGAGTTAGTAGCACCCTAGTCTCTCATTTACTTATAATGTCCCTTTCTCACTAGGGGGTAAGGCTCTCTGGCATTGTTAGGAAAGAACGAGAAAAAATTAGGTTTTCTCATATATATTCTAGGGCCTGAGAGAAGAGTTTAGTTAGAAGTTTTTGGAGACGACTTCAATCATCATGATGCATTTGGATAGTTGGCCTGGAGTGGAATGGAGGCCAGAAAAGGTATCTCTGGTGTTAATAAGGAAACCAATCAATTTTATTCCATGTTAGAGTTACCTGAGGCTCTGAGTTTCTGAAAGTTAGTTTAGGGAAGCCACCGTGAAGAGCCTCAGTTCCTGCATAGTCCCTTTCAGGGACATTGTTTATCTGAGCCCTAATAGAGAGAGGTCTTCAAAAGCATTAAGGTCTCCAGTGATTGTCTCCATAGAAGGGGCATGGCTGATGGGGTTTTCGTTTTGGTTGTCCCCTCTGAGGACATTCTCATTTTAGTGTCCTGAATTGCCATATAAATGGCACTTGGTGCCAGGACCTTGGGAAGTCTGGTCTGACATAGCACATAAGGCCTCAACTAAATTGGCAGCTTGTTAGAGCTCCTCAAGGCCAACAGCCAACTTTTGTGTTTTCCGTGAATATCTAAAGCTGATTGAGGGACAAAATTGTCATTTACAATTATCTCAGCCTTGGGGTGTCAGGGGTCATAGCCACATATTTAATGAGAGTCTCCCTCAACCTCTCCAGGAAGGCCATTTGGCTCTCATTTTGTGTTTGCAAAATCGTGGCTAATTTAGCACAATTTAAGGGGTGAGTCTTAGATTTCCTTTTGTTTTTAATATATAGAGTACGTGAGGAGGAGAAGGTTGATGTGTAAGACTTCCCTTCCTCCTCTAGGTCTGTTTTGGATACAGGTAAGGGGTTCTTAACTGTTTCCCCTCCTGAGTGCTGGACATTAGAAAGGATTGCCATTAAATTAGGATCCACCTTACATTGCGTCCATATATCTTGATTTTTTCTTAAGGTCCCAGAATAATGAATATAGGGGAATTTTCCCATTTCCCTTCACATTTGCAAAACGCCTCCAATTGTAGGAGAGTAATGTTATATGTATATTCCCGCCCCCCCCCCCGGCTCCCCCACTGGCATTCAGTTTCCCTCTTTCAATCTGTAGTGGGGCCAAGCCTTTGTGCAAAAGAAAATGAGTCATGGAGTAAATGATGGACTTAAAGAAACTGGCCTTTGGAGTAAAGGACCTGGATGGGGAATTACCCATCTATAGGAAAAAGGAAGGAAGTAGTCCCTTCTCTTAATTTCCCATAGCTGGCCAGTAGAAATCTCATCTCCTGGCCTTTTGTTTTGACTGGCTGTGTGACCAGCAGCAAAAGCCCTGTCAGTCTCACGAGGTGCTGGGAGAAGTCATTCTCACTCAGGCTTGACTCTACCTCCCAGTGCTGGCCTGGCCTTTTCTGTTTTGTTTGTTTGTTTGTTGTATTGTTTTTGTTTGTTCTTTGTCTGTTTGTTTGTTTTTATTTCCTCTATTTCCCACCTGTAGAACCTTGGGGTATGGACGGTAATCAAGAAAGAATTTCTTGGTTGTCATAGGATGCACTAATTTTTTTTGGCCCCGAAATAACTTACATATTGATCATTGGCCATTGAGGGAAGAGGTTAAAGAGCCAAGGTCAAAGTATATTTCTCTGCCTTTTTCAACATTCCCCACATATGTATGTTTCAGACATGTGGATGTCTATTTTTGGCATACAATGGGCTAAGTTTAGCAACATGGGTCTGATATACTTTAGTAAAAGCCCTTGATACATCATCCATACCTCATATGGTAGAGACATCCATTCTTCTGCTAAACAGGACAACACAAATGTGCAGGATTTGGAGGCTGGTACTAAGGGTATTGCCATTTTTTCCACCAGCCTTTAGATCCAAGTGGATGAATTTTAATGATAACACTGTGTACTTAGAAAACCCATTTGTTTTAACCTTAGTTCCTCCTGGCCACAGATAAAATTTCTTTTTAAATATTTTCCTTCACAAACCTTCCACAACTTTTCTTTGCACTTAGATTTTGCTCCAAGCCATTTTTTTCCCCAAATAACAAGTCATTTAGGACAAAATAACTTTTTTTTTTACCGTTAACAAAGATATATTTCCATTTCTTATGTCTTTCTTTTTATTGACCACTTTTCTACATACAGATATCCTTTAATTATTTTTATCAGTTTTAACTACATATAGCAGAATTTTGACACTTAGAAAACTTAGTTTCCAATGAAAAGTAAGTAGTAACCAATTGTGAAGTCTATGTTCTATTAGATTATTTTTGAATGGCAAACTCATGAATCCATTAAGCACAAAGCATGTTTTTTAAACGAGATCCAAATATTTTTAGTTTATTTTTTTTGTAAGAAGTCTAAAACACAGGCCTACATCTAGTAGTTAGTGCTTTAGGTTCTTATCTCCTTAGATATCCAATGAATTTAATTTCTATTTATCATGCAAGGAAAACTTTAATGTTTCAGGGTACCAAGAACTTTGAAAGCTATCTTAACAATTACCCATGAAAACTCTGAGACAAACAAAATTAGCCATTAATTTAAGTCATCCTTTTGTTAACAAATTGGAAAAGAAATAACATGAGCTTATTTGACCTTCAGCAAATCTAGGTAGAATAAAAGTTGTCTCCTTAATGTTAATAAACATTGTCTATCTCAAACCAACAAACTTAAATTAACTTAAACACTGTATATGTTTTACTTGAGTCCATTTAAGACAATTTGTTCCCCATGGCTAAATCCTATCTAGAACGCTGGTGGAGAAATCCGACTTCAGTGGTCTTTACTCCTCAACATGTAGGGTGGGAGGAGGATCTGACCATGCCTGAGGCATAGAGAAGCCTGTGAGGAAGGATGCCAATAGATGGAGCAGAAATAGAAGGGAGGGAAGGAAATGCAGAAGGGATGACGTGCCAGCAGAAGGCAGAGAAAGAGGATCCCAATTCTAAATCTTGTCAGTTCAGACAGAGGAGCAGGCTCCAGATTTTTTGGTTTTGTTTTCCACCAATGGAATTAGGAAGTCCATGCCAGTCTGGAGAAGACAGGGAATTTCCCCCCAAAGAAAAGGAGTTTCAGCAGCTGCTTCGGAATATTCCTTAAAGTCTCCATTCTGAGGTAGAATAACCAGAGGCAGTTACCTCTAGTTATCACTGCCATTGGCCCAGAAAATGAATGAGACAAGTCCCCATACACAGTCACATGGTGCCTCAACTTGCCACCCAGCACCCAACGCCTTAGAGTTGCAGGTTCATTCCTCTCCCTTGTGGTGTTTCTAGTGCAACTCTGGGATGTGATCAGGCTCCCCTTCTGCCTCTTTTGGGCAGGTCTGTTAAAATGAACCAGGGGTTCTTACCATTGTGACAAGCCACCACTGAGCTTGTTCCTGGGCCACAGGGTTCTGTTTGCACACATGGGGTTCTAAGCCTAACCTGCCTGAAAAGTTACACTCCTGTGTATCTGTCAGATAGCTGGAGCCAGGCAAGACTGCCTCTCCTAGTGCCCTAAGGTTCTCATTCCCCGTGGCAAAGGAGGTGGAAACACACTGTCTCTGAAGTCCAGACAAGCCCCCAAGTTATGTAGTAAGATTCTCGTAGAGAGAGTCATGACACCTAGGCCTTTCATTCTGGGAAACAACCTTATTCCTACCATCACCGCTCAGTTGGGTTCGTATGCAAAAAACTGAGCCCAGAACACTACAAGGTGTAGTTTTTCATATATTTTTTACTTTTTTGTCTCCCACATATGGTAACACATTAACATGCTTTCTGATTAAGTGTTTCAAGGTCATGGGGGATGTTGTCATGAATGTATATAGCTAAATTGCCTTGAGGGTTTTTTCGTTCCTTAGGGAGGGGACCATACCACACTACTGAGGCCAGAAGACTGGGAATTTCAGGAATCTGGGCCATAGAGTGACAGAAACATCTCCAGGGTGCATGGGGACACCTTGGAGGGCCATAGGTCCATGCTTGTGATCTGCAACAAATAAACATGTGGCATCATCACAGAGGGGGGATCCCTTTCTATGGAGAGACAAGAGGAAGAGGAAGAGAGGCTGTGGAAGTGTAGGATGGAATTTGGAAAAGAGAACATTCACGCACCAGGGAACAGAAACAATGGAGAAAGAACCAATATCAACCTCATTCTAGGGTTGTGGGGCTTTCTTTGGACAGGGCCTGCTGCCACCCTGATGGAAGAGTGGGTCAAGAGTAGCCAGCTGCGGGCCTGGAAGCTATCTCAGAGGTGCAGTTTAGAAAAAGCAATCCTCTCCCTGGAATGCTGTGAAAAGAAGGCAGAAGCCTCCAAGGGCAAAAAGCCCTGCAGATGCCCACCAGCCAAGGGATCTTAGTCCATAGGCTGGCGGAGTGGCTCAACCCCAAAATCAGGGTGTGTGGAGGAGGGTCTTTTAAGATATTGAAAAACTGTCCAGGTTGCGCCTGAGATTATTCTAAAGCACTACAGGTACTTTGAGGTGACTCCGGATTATTTATGGCATCTTTGAGCAAATAAGACTTGGCATCCTGGGGTTGACAGTGCAGATCTTAGTGCAGTACCCACAGCCGTGGTCCCCCCTATTCTGCTATTGGAGTCAGTTTCAGGACTGTCAGTGGGAGATGCTATCCTGTCGCACATCCACACATGACTCTGTGATTCTTTACTGGGTTTATGATTGGAGAGAAGAGTGCCACTTACCTACTGGAAAGCACACAATTAGGGATTTCACTGAGGAGGAAGAAGCTCCAGGCATGGAACTAGATTGGGGATGAAGTAGAAGCCAGGCCAGGAGGGGTAGATCATACCCATGTCGTCATTCAGCTCTCAGGATTTCCAGAAAAGAAACTTGGTTCTGAGGTTGTCATATGGTAATGGGCCACACCTCAACACTCAGTGTCCCAGTCACTCTAAAGGCATTGGTCTGTGTGAAGTCCTAGCATCTGTCTCTTTCATGATCTTCTCTAGGGGACATTAGGATGACAGTGGGACAGGGAGAGAGAGAGGAAGGTGATTCACATGAAATGCCTTCTCCTTCTAATTGGTCTGAGGCAGGAAAAGGCCCCAGGCATACCATATTCTGGTTCAGGAGTCTGAAGAGGACTTGTCCTGCAATGATCCCTGCCATGGTCTGGATAGGGCTTGTTCTTGGTCTTCTCCTTTAGAATCAGGTCATTAAAAGGGAGTTCACATTTGTGGGGGTTACATAAAAGTAGGATCTCAGGGTACTCCTATCTTTCATGTAAATACTTTTCTCTCTTTTGTTTTTAGGGATAGATTCTCATACTGTTGGGACCCAGGAGCCATCACTGTGAGTGTGTGTGATTAAAAGCTGACATGTGATTCTAAATTTGGGGGCAAAGCTGCCTTGACCCTTTCCAGTGCCCAGCCTGTGGACAAGGCTGACTACCACTCCTGGCTACACTATAGTGGTTCTTGCTGAAGTGAGATACCCAGATGAAGAAGCAAGACATAAACCTTTGTTTCACCAAGTTGGAGTACAAATATGGTCATGTGGCATTGGTATCCCATGACCAGATATCTCAGCTCTCAGGGCAAACTAAATGTTGACCATCCAAGGAGAGATAGAGATGGGAAGGGTAGGAACTGATTACCTGTAATGTCTGAGTCTTAAAGTGGAGAAAAGATATGAATGCCTTGGGAGAAAGAGGTCCACGAAAAGGAGATTCAATTTTGTTGTATTATCTGTTACATTAGAAATAAGAATTGATTTCAAACACATTTCCCCCCAGTCAAAAAATCAGTATTCTTTGAGAGCTAAGAATAAATGGAGAAAAACATCATTTTTTATGTTTATGAAGGTTTTAAAATTAGGATTCATTTTAAAGCAAAGCAGGTACATTGAATAGTTTGTAAGGAAAATAATAAATATAAATATTTTGAAAGAATTCTTTATTTTAATATTCTTGGTTTAATGTTCTTTAATGAAATTGTGTCCTCCAAAGAATGTATGTTGAAATTCTAACCCATAGGACCAAAGAATGTGACTTTACTTGAAAACAAGTTGATTGCAGATGTCATTAGTTAAGATGAGGCCACACGGTGGTAGGGTCATCTCATAACTCAATATTACTAGTGTCCTTGTATCAGTACTACCATTTGGAGATGATGAGGGTTCCATTGGAATAAGGAGAGAGAGCAAAATTTGAGTTGCTAGATAGGGAAGACCACAAATTGCCCTCAGGGTCCTAGTAGTCTCGAGGAGAAAAGGAAGGATTCCCTACAGGTTTCAGAGGGGACATGACCATGCCCTGTGGATTTTGGACTTCCAGCCTCTAGGGCTGTAGGACGACACATTTCTGTTGTTAAGACGCCTTGTGTGTGGTCCTTTGTTCTGGTAGCACTAATACCATAATACACCTAAATGTCAATGTATGCAAATATGGAAAATGTCCATATTAAGTGTAGAAATACAAAGTGAGAATGAAAGTATTCTTCAATTACACAACTGGCAACTATTGATCAAGAGAGATGTATTTATTATCTGCTATCCTGTATGGGTAAATAGGAACATTTACACATTGCTGGTGAAATGCTAAATTGGTGAATGATTTTGGAACATAAAAGTTTAATGTGTATCAAAACATTAAATATATACATAACTTTCCTCAGTATTATATTTTTAGAAATCAGTTATTAAAGAAAACTAACTATATAATACACTTAAAAATGAATATACAAGTATGTCCAGTTCATATTTGTTAACAATGACAAATAATTGAAACCAACATGGATGTTTGTCATTGGGAAAGTGGCCAAATTATACTAAATCAATCTATGGAATAAAGATGAACTACGTTTAGGAATAGAGAGATCTATTCCAAAGGTCACAAACTGTATTTTATATGGAAAATCTGGTCATAGAGCAATGGAACAAGAAAACTAAGATCTCACTACAATCATGCACTCTACAGGGAACATAATGAATCTAAACCCATATTTCTCAATAATAACACTGAATGTCAATGGACTGAATGCTCCAGTCAAACGACACAGGGTAGCAGAATGGATCAAAACCCAAAACCCATCTATTTGTTGCCCACAAGAGACTCACCTTAGACCTGAAGACACCTTCAGATTGAAAGTAAGGGGATGGAGAAATATCTACCATGCGACTGGAAGCCAAAAGAAAGCTGGAGTAGCCATACTTATATCGGACAAACTGGACTTTAAAATAAAGGCAGTAACAAAAGATGAAGACGGACACTATAATAATTACAGGGACTCTACATGAAGAAGAGCTAACAATTATAAACATTTATGCGCCGAATTTGGGAGCTCCTAGATACATAAAACAATTAATCACAAACAGAAGCAATCTTATCAGTAAGAATGTGCTAATTGCCGGGGATTTAATACCCCACTTACAACAATGGATAGGTCAACCAGACAAAAAATCACTAAAGAAACAATAGACCTGAATGGCACACTGAAGCAGATGGAATTGATAGATATATTTAGAACTCTGCATCCTGACGCTAGGGAATTCACTTTCTTCTCGAGTGCACATGGTATATTCTCCAAGATTGATCACATACTGGGTCATAAAACAGCCCTCCATAAGTACAAAAGAATTGAGATCATACCGTGCACACTTTCAGATCACAATGCTATGAAACTCGAAATCAACCACAGGAAGAAGGCTGGAAAACCTCCAAAAATGTGGAGGTTAAAAACTACCCTACTAAAGAATGATTGGGCCAATCAGGCATTTAGAGAAGAAATTAAAAAATATATGGAGACGAATGAAAATGAGAATACAGCAATTCAAACTCTCTGGGACGCAGCAAAGGCAGTCTTAAGAGGAAAGTTCATTGGAATACAGGCCTACCTCAACAAATCAGAAAAAGCACAAACTCAAAACCTAACAGAGCATCTAAGGAAGCTAGAAAGGGAGCAGCAAGAGCACCCCAAACCCAGCAAAAGAAAAGAAATAATAAAGATCAGAGCAGAATTAAACAAGATAGAATCCACAGAAACAATCGAACAGATCAATGAAACCAAGAGTTGGTTTTTTGAAAAAATAAACAAAATTGATAACCCTCTAGCTAGGCTCCTCAGAAAGAAAAGAGAGAACATGCAAATAGACAAAATCATGAATGAAAAAGGATCTATCACAACCAATCCCTCAGAAATACAAGCAATCATCAGAGATTACTATGAAAAATTATATGCCAACAAACTGGACAATCTAGAAGAAATGGACAAATTTCTAAACACACATGCACTACCAAAATTCAAATGGGAAGAGATAGAAAATCTGAACAGACCCATAACCAGTGAAGAAATCGAATCAGTTATTAAAAATCTCCCAAAGAATAAAAGCCCAGGGGCAGATGGATTCCCAGGGGAATTCTACCAGACGTTAAAAGCAGAGTTAAAACCGATCCTTCTCAAGCTATTCCAAAAAATAGAAATGGAAGGAAGACTACCCAACTCATCTATGAAGGACATATCACTCTGATTCCTAAGCCAGGCAGAGACACAGTGAAAAAGAGAACTACAGGCCAATGTCCTTAATGAATACAGATGCAAAAATACTCAACAAGATACTAGCAAATCGAATTCAACAGCATATAAAAAGTATTATCCATTATGGTCAAGTGGGATTTATTCCTGGGTTACAAGGCTGGTCCAACATTCACAAATCCATTAATGTGATACACCACATCAACAAAACAAAAGAAAAAAATCATATGATCCTGTCGATAGATGCTGAAAAAGTATTTGTCAAAATACAACATCTCTTCTTAATAAAAACCCTCGAGAAAGTTGGGATAGAAGGAACTTGCTTAAATATAAAAGCAGTTTATGAAAAGCTCACAGCCAATGTTATCCTCAATGGGGAAAAACTGAGAGCTTTCCCCTCGGAATCAGGGACACGACAGGAATGTCCACTCTCACCACTGTTGTTTAATATAGTGATGGAAGTCCTAGCATCAGCAATCATTTATATGTGTGTGTGTGTGTGTGTGTGTGTGTGTGTGTGTGTGTGTGTGTATTTATATGATTTTTTGATTTGGGCATCCAATGACCAGATCAGAAACCTGAGCTCTCAGGGCAAATGAAGTGTGTGTGTGTGTGTGTGTGTGTGTGTGTGTGTGTGTGTGTGACCTAAAACGGGGCCATGTGCCCCCCAGTCTCTCTTATGGTTTCTCCTAATGCATGCTTCCCCACGAATCTGGTTCTGGGTTTAAAGATCAAATATCTTGGGGCGCCTGGGTGGCTCAGTCAGTGAAGAGTCCGGCTTTGGCTCAGGTCATGATCTCATGGTTTGTGGGTTCAAGCCCCGAGTCGGGCTCTGTGCTGACTGCTAGGTCAGAGCCTGGAGACTGTTTCAGATTCTGTGTCTCCCTCTCTCTCTCTCTGACCCTCCCCTGCTCGTGCTGTCTCTCTCTGTCTCTCAAAAACAAATAAAAAACAGGAAAAAAAAGGTTTAAAGATCAAATGTCTCAAAGATCATTTTCCTGGAGGAGGATTTTATTTACTCCCTGAGGACTCACTTGAGAGAAAACCTGTTAACAAAGTACTGAGTGAGAAGTTCAGGTCATATGTTGTCATTTGTGTAACTATTAGCTATTCTAAATATTATAAATGAGATCATCTTGAAATTTTCACATCTGATACTCTTCTCGTTGGGTTGTGCTCTCTCCATTAATTTACTAGAATGAGTAGATGAGTTAGGCAACATGCCTTGTATCTTAATCTATATTTCAAAAAAAAATTTAAATGAAGACTTAGATAGTGTGGATGGCAGAACCAGCCCTCTCTGTCTCAGTCCCAGAAGGAAGGTAAGAACATGGCAGAAAAAATGTGATGATGATCACCTGTGCTTACATCATACTAGCAAAAGGCAGAGCCGAAGCACCACCTTGCCCCTCCCCTTTCACTTTCCCTTTGAGGTAACTCTATTCCATCAGTGTGGAGGTGAATAGAGGATCCAGACCATGGTGGAGAAATCCTTGACCTCTACTTGCTGAAACCTATTTGCTGGCTTGGAGACAGTCCCTCCTCCAGTGTACCCTATCCTTTGCCCAGGGACCATTTCAGCTCAAATTCATGAAGCAAATTTATTTTTGTTGTATGATCACCATGTCCATGTATCTTTCCATGCACATCATGTCTGTACAATTTACTGTGTGATGCAGTGGAGGATGAAGTAGGAGGCCTGTGTGATGCAGGGTTGAGGCCTCATGGGTCTCCTGGGAAAGCAGATGCAGGAACGCACACCCAAGTGTGCAAGGGCCAGAGATAGACTTTTCTTGTCTTTCTAACCCAGACCCCTGGCCTCTCAGGAACAGCCCACCCATGAGAGCTGCTGGCCTTCAACATTATGCACCACAGACCATGCCACCCTCCTTAACACTGCTGCAAAGGCTTTCTGAATTTTGCAGTTGGGTCCTTCTGATGTCATCACCAGTGCAGTTGAATGACTATGTCAGCTCTCTGGCATTTGGGGATGAACCATTCATTTTGTCAGGGCATCAATGCCCTCAGGTAGACAGCTAACTGAAACATTGTGTTAAAAGATATTTCAGGATTACTTGATATCTGACTTTGCTTCTACCTTCTCTCTGGTTTCATTAGTGGGACATAATGCACTTGAACCAACTTCAAGGCTTAAAGTTCCCCTGTCAAACCCACTGGTTTAACCCAGGTAGTAATTCTACTTGGGTTTCTTTCAGAGGTTCACTAATTTGATTATTTTTTTTGTTATTGTAAAGGTCTCCTGTTAGATTCACCTGTTAGATTCTCCTGTAAGTTTTATCACATGATTTTCATCCCTGATAACTTCTGTGGGTTCTATTGTACCTATGAATAATCATCTTATCCCTATAATACTTCTTTTATATGACCCTAATATAGTTGAGATATTTCTAGCTTAATTATGTAAATTATCTTAGTACTAAGATATATATTAAATAATATTTCTATAAATGATATATATAATCATTATGATGCCACATCCTTACAATATGGTCCTTTGTTCCTTCTGGAATGAATATATATATTCCTGTGTATATTTAAATACACACACACACAAACACACGTGTATAGTGTCATATACTTGACAGTTTCTGGGTTTCTCTGTCCCTCCAGAAGTCAGGATCAACCTGTGCTCACCCATCTGTCCTCAGTGTCACCATTACCAGGGAACAGAATCCCCATCAACTGGAAACCCAGGACATCGAGTGTGCTTGGGGCCCTGTCATCAGGGCAGCCATGATGTGTTTTGAACACCTGCCCTACTAGGACGAGACTGATGCTCAGTTATGCCAAGGTGAGTCTCTGTCCCTGTGGGCAGCTCAGTCCCTGAAAATCTCTGGGCCCCAATCAGCACCAAAGATCGATCAGTCCATTGATTGTGAGACAGCAGCCTCAGTGTTGCTCCCACAAAGTGCATGTCCATAGGGATGTAGGACACACCTTTCCTGTGCTCTCACAGTTGAGCTGTCATTCCCTTAGTCATTCTATTGACACCTCCAAAGGCCTGGATTCCTTCTGTTCCAACCCAGGGCCACAGAGCCTGTGACTTCAGGGACAGAATCTCCTTATCTCCACCTCTCTACCACTCAGATGTAGAACCTGTGACAGAGACTTCTGGGTCCAGGTGGCCTTGGATAGAAATCCATTCCTCTAGTCATGGGTGGCTGAATGAACAAGAACTCTGTGCTGAAAATACTAGACTCAAGTCTCAGGGTGCCTGCTCCAGAGATGAGTCTAACCCCAAGTCACTCTTCCCTGGAAATCCTGTCTATTTGGTAAGTCCATCGTTGGGACTGCTGTGATGTTTGTAGACATAGGCCTCTCCTGGGGATTCACTGGATATCACATTGGACTCTCCTACTTGTTGGGAAAACCCACAATAAACCCACTCATGACTAAAAGAATGCGATTTCATAAAATATTAATAGACTCCTATTCAAACAAGAACAGGGGCATTCCTTTTTGAATTGCTTTTCCATCCATGTTTTGAAACACAATTTCTATCCATGTAGTACAATTTTCTCTGCCATGAGTACAAGCCTAGGAAAAGTAAACCAATGATTGCACCTGTGTGTTTACAATGACATTGCCACTGCGTTTCTTTTTAGATATTTCTATTTTTTGTAAAATGTTTATTTGTTTGTTTGTTTATTTGAGAGAGAGAAATAGAGAGCCAGTGGGGAGGGGCAGAGAGAAAGAGGGAAACAAGGGAGTCTTAAGCAGACTAGGATCAGTCAGTGATGAGCCCAATCGAGGGCTTGAACTCACAATCCTTGAGATCATCACCTGAAAAAAAATCAGGAATTGGATGCTTAAGGGACTGAAACACCCAGGCACCCTTTTGCCATTGAGTTTAAATAAATCTCACTGAGGGAAATTCTGTGCAAAAGAACACACATCTGTTTTAATTGCACAGTTGGCAAACTGGTGATTAATACATAAATTCTGTCATTCAGTCTCTGTCAGAGCATCTGAAGCTGCCACTCCTTCCCTCCTAGAATGGTGGTTGGTGCATTTGTTCCTTGTGCTGTGAGGCCAGTGGCACACACAGCCTCACCCAGCAGGGCTCTTGCAGGCTGGAGTCTGTGTGTGAGGAAACAGATCCTAATAGGAAAGGAGTGTGTGAAGAACTATTGTTGCGAGCAGATGCATGACTGATGACACAGATTTTGTGTGTAATATTCTAGGAATGAACATAAGTGCTTTTACTCACAATCTGGATAGAACTGATCCCTGTCTCCTCACTGATATAAAAAGCCCACAGTGTGAGGGGCACCTGGGTGGATCAGTTGGTTAAGCTTCCAACTTACACTCAGGTCATCATCTTGAGGTTCATGAGTTCAAGCCCCACATTGGGCTCTGTGCTGTCAGTGTGAAGACCACTTTGAATCTGATCTATGTCTCTCTCACTTTCTCAAAATAAATAAACATTTAAAAACCTCAAAGAAAGGTGTCCTCTAGAAACCAAGGAAGAATCATGTAAGAGGAAAAAAAATACAACAACATCCTGCACAGGATAAAGAATGTGTTCACGGGGACCTGTCTCTGGACCTGATCCTGATCTAAGAGAAGTTTATGTAAGACACCAGTTCAGTCCTGTCCCAAGAACACCCACAGGAGCTATGAACAAACTCACCTTGAGGAGTCTGAGTAGAGCACAAAGATGCCCTGAGGTGATGGGAGGACACAGAAGGGGACAGCTGACCAGGTCCTAATGCAGGAAACAGTGGACAGAGCAGTGGAGAGGTATGGGTTGTCTCTGATGGACTCTGGTCATCATGTCACATAATGGTGTGTTTGGGCATGGACGCTAGGGAACACAACGGGCTTCTTTCTGAGGGGTCAGGGGAGTCTAGAGCTAGGACTTGCCCCATGACACTGCCTGTGCCCTCTGTTCAGGGCCCGAAGCTGTGACCTCCCCACCTCTTGGCCCCACACAGTCCCTCTTCTCCCCACTCCCTGACATCCTCAGGCAGAGGGACCTGCCAGTGAGGTATCAGAGACCTGGGGGTCTCATTTGCTTGGGTAGGCCCTCCCTCTCTCAGAGAATGAAGAGGAGAAGGGAGAGATTAGGAGAGGTCTGCTCTGATGTGGGGCCACAAAGGGCAGTATCAGTGATCACCTCCACTTTGGCCTGGTCCCCTCTCTTTCTCATCCTCCTTGCCCACTGCGCAGGTGACTAGATGGGGGGATAGGAGAAGGGAACTTGGGAGGATAGGTGGAGGCTTGTTTCCTCCTCTTGTCTCTAGACCCCACATCAGCCTCTCTGTGTCCCTCCCCTTTTCAGTGTCCTGGGCCCAGTCTGCTGAGTCAGGTGCCCTCAGAGTCTGGGGCCCTGGCACAGATGTTCACCATCTCCTGCACCGGAAGCAGCTCCAACATTCAGGGTGGTGTATATGTGCACAGAGCCAACAGATCCAAGGCTCGACACCCAAACCATTATCTATAATAGTAGCAATCCACCGTCAGAGGTCCCCTAGTGATTCTCCAGCTCCAAGTGTGGCAGCTCAAGCTCCGTGGCCATTGCTGGGCTCCAGGCTGAGGACGAGGATGATTATTACTGCTCAGGGTGGGACAACATTATCAGTGTTTACACTTGGCTGCAGGCCTGTGGTGGAAATGAGCCCAAAACCCACTTACTCATCTGTAAAGAGGGGCATCACACCACCAGCTGCCTTATCAGCCTTGCCTGTGATTCTACTTATTCTTTTGCTGATGCCTTGTGCCGAAGTCCATCCAGGGGCATCACCTGTGAGTGAGGCTCCTCTTCTCCCTTGTCTTCAGCCTCACTCAGAGAAGACCGTTCCTGGACAAAGGATCTTCATGAAAACAGAAATTTCTTGTCTTTATCAACTGGGTATTTTACTTCCAGGTAAGTTCATATTGATTTTTTTCTTTCTGATTTAAATTAAATTTAAAAATTTCTTTTTTTGTATTTATTTATTATTGAAAAACAGAGAGAGATAGAGCATGAACAGGGTAGGGTCAGAGAGAGAAGGAAACACAGAACAGAAGCAGCCTCCAGGCTCTGAGCAAGCTGTCAGCACAGAGCCCGATCGGGGGCCCTAACCAGCGAACCACGAAATCATGACCTGAGCCAAAGTTAGTCACTCAACCAACTGAGCCACCCAGGTGCCCCATAAATGAAAGAATTTCTGTTTTTTTTGTTTTGTTTTGTTTTGTTTTACAGAATCCTGGGACCTCAACACTATCCTGTTGTGCTTGAATAGTAAGTCAGCAGTTATTTGCATCTCTTATTATCATCTTTATAAGTATAACCAGTGCTGGCTAGTTTTGTCTTATTCTCTCTCTCTCTCTCTCTCTCTCTCTCTATCTGTGTGTGTGTGTGTGTGTGTGTGTGAAATAGATGCCAATTTACATTTATAAAAATAAATGCAAAAACTTTTATCCATAGGAAAATGTGCATATGAGGGTATACAGCAGTTTTATTCATAACAAATCTGTACATGGATGTTCTCCAGATTTATATATAACCACCAAACTAGGAACTGACTGAGATGTCATCCAATAGGTGGGACATTTATAGAGCAGGATATTTTTCATAGAATGATCATAATTATGTCACCTTTCAGAAGATGCAAAACTTTTCAGAGAACACATGCATCTGCTATTTCTGAGGGGATAAAAGGGAAAAAAAGGTTGAAGATGTGAACATAGGAGAATGTTTTTCAGGAATGGAATTATTCTATATGGTAATACTATGGCACTTAACAGACTCCATGACACTGTCAAAACCCCTTGACACAGTCACATGACAGAACCTTAATGTGTGCATATAGAAAACTCATTTAGAAGGTTTGGGCCCCACGATGAAATGCAGAGTGTGACAAAACCCACGTACCTGCAGCACAAGCATGTGCTCAGTGCAGGGGTTGGGGGCAAGCTGAGTGGGGGCCTGTAATATTCATAAGGACAACAATTAGGAAACTGGACTAAGGGAAAAGAAAATGAATCATCAGTATATCAGACAGGCAGAAGAAAAAATAAATTCCCAGGCCAACTGTAAAGGGCAAATGAAAACCCAGACTGGGAAGTATAAACGGTGGACTCATCTTTGCTGAGAGCATTTAATATTTTGACAACTAGAGACCACAAAACCAGGGCCTGTGACCAGGGTTTATGGGAGCTAACAAGATATTCTCAGAATACTATAGCACCATGAGTCACACTGTAAGAATAACCCATGTGGACATTTTAGGAGGTGTGAACCAATAGTGAACCCTGGGAAACAAAGACCTTGAACTTGATTTAGTGGAGAACTTGATTTAGGAGACTGGTGGTGGCACCAGGTACCTGCAGTAAAGCAAAAATATAAATAAAAAACAAACACAAAATACTACAAATATAAAATACAAATTAAGTACAAACAAAATAATGGTTTGTCTTTCTGTCCTCCTCTCCTCCTGCCAGCTCCTTCTATTGACTTTCCTTGGCTATGACTCACATGAGCTTACACTTAGTGTCCCTTGTCATTTGTGCTCATAATACCAGGAGACCTGGTCCTATTATCTAGGTCAGTCTTTATGGGGTCAATGAAATGTGGTTGACCTCCATGAGATCCAACAACACAGGTCTAAGAAGACAAAGTGAATAAGCTCAGACTTCTCAGGCATAAAGTTTGAGTAACTCCATGAGATGTGCCACCTGGAGAAGCCCAGGTGTTCACTATGTTTGAGGCATATCTAGAATGAGTAGTGGAGAAGGACTATTTCCATGGCTGTATTCTGGAGATTAACTTCAGCAGCAGTGCCTGTCATCCAAGCCACTGAATCATCTCTTGCATGTTCCCTACAGTAAAAGTGGTCAAACCATCCAGGAGGAGCTGATCCCAGGACTCATTCTATGAGGCTAAGGGATCTGAGCAGTGAAGAGGTACATTGACATCATATAGTGTTTTCTATCCAGTGGCTGTATTAACCAACATGTCTCAACTGAGTCCCTTTATGGACTTTGTCTTTGGGAAGTCATCATTCAAGGTCACTAATTCTTCCAAAGGCATGTAATGACTAACGGATGCATGGGACTAACGGATGCATGGTTCCATGAATTAGCCTTCTGGCCCCTCCTCAGGACTTTCAAAGGCCTTCCCAACCTTTCTCACCCTTCCCACCAAGGAAGGGGCTGGATGTGTTGCCACTGTATCACAGCACAAGTCCTTCCTCTGTGGCATTCTGCATTCATTCCACACTCCTGAGAGCTGGTGACCCTGAGAGGGCTCCCCATCCTTCCTATGGATAAAATCTCCATTTCAGTAACTGCAGCTCCAGAAATCGTGGGAAAGAGGAAAGTCTGGTACTTATAGGAATATAGGCTGGGGATTGGTTATTCCGTGAGCTGTGAAGCTCTGCTGAGAATGTTACGACAGTCCTTTGGGGCAAACATGGTGATATTCACCATCCGTGTAATGGTGGGAAGTTATTCTCTTTATTTTAGAGAAGTCACCAATTACCTGGGACTCATATCAGCTGCTAAAAATGGATTGCAATGATGACAAAACTTGGGGCGCAGACTTCTTTATACCTGTTAGTTTCTACTGCAAATTGAAGGTGATTTGAAGAAATATGTATTTGGATTTTTTAATCTGAAAACTTTTAATTTTTGTAATGTTTTATTTATTTTTGAGACAGAGAGAGACAGAGCATGAGCAGGGAGGGGCAGAGAGAGAGGGAGACATAGAATCGGAAGCAGGCTCCAGGCTCTGAGCTGTCAGCACAGAGACTGATGCGGGGCTCGAACCCACGAATGTGAGATCATGACCTGATCCGAAATCGGAGGCTTAATCAACTGAGCCACCCAGGGGCACCTAATTGAAAAATGTAAAAGATATGTCATCTCAATAATAAGGAAACAAACAATCTAAGTTTGAAAAATAGTAATGGTCTAAATAGAGAAAGAATATACATAGATGGTAAATAAGTTTAAGAAAAGATGGTCACGCCTGATGAATGGATCAAGAAGATGGACTTGAGGGTGTCATGCTAAGTGAAATAAGTCAGGTGGAGGAAGACAGATACCATATGTTTGCACTCATAGGTCTAACAGGAGAAACCTAATGGAGGACCATGGCGAGGGGAAGGGATAAAAGAGAGTTGGAGAGAGAGAGGGATGCAAACCCTGAGAGACTATTAAATACTGAAAACGAATCAAGGGTTGAAGAGGGAGGGGGAAGGGGAAGGGTGATGGTGGTAATGGAGGCGGGCACTAGTGGGGAAGAGCACTGGGTGTTATATGGAAACCAATCTGACAATAAACTATTAATAAAAATTTTTTAAATAAAAAAAATAAAAAATTGAATCATACAAAAAAAAAGGCATCCAACTCTTGATTTCAGCTCAGGTCATGATCTCATGGTTCATGAGTTTGAGTCCCTCATCGGGTTCCACGTTGACAAAAAAAAAAAAGATGGTCAACATCATACGTCATTAGAAAATTGTAAAATAATGCAGCATTGAAAAGGTATTACATTCCCATGGACATGGCCAAAATACAAAACACAGATGACACCAAATTCTAGCAAGGATGTGGAGAAAAAACCTGTCAGTTTGTGCTGTTGGGAATGCAGGATGGAACAGCTGCTTTCTCTCACCTTAAGAATCTAGCAATCATGCTCCTTGCCATTTACCTGAAAGCATTGAAGACAATATGAAAAATAACAAGAAAAATAATGCCCAAGGATGTTCATAGAAGCTTCATTCATAAGTGCCCAAGCCTGAAAGCAGCCAACCGAGATGCCATTCAGAAGATGATTGATAAATAAGTGCATCCAAACACTGGAATATTGACCAGCATGAAAAAATTATGAAACTTCAAGCCATGAGAAGACATGGAGGATGTTTAGAAGCATGTTGCTAAGTGAAAGAAGCCAACCAGAAATGGTTGTGAGTCACTGTATGACCCCAAGGATATGACATTCTCATAAAGTAACAAATCTATTTAGACAATAAAAATCAATAGTGTGGAGTTGTGGGTAGGGGGGTACAGACACCTGGACCACAGAGGACTTTTAGGGCAGTGGGAGTGCTCTGTGTGAGCAGAAAATGGACAGATATCATTGTATATCTCTTAATCCCTCTTGAATGTACACCCCAAGAGTGAGTCTTCCTGTTGTAAAGTATGGATTTTGGGTAGGAGTGGCTTGTCAATGTTGGTTCATGGATATAAAAAGTGACCACACTGGTGCTGAAGGTGGATGATGGAAAAGATTGAGATGGAGGAAGGGGTTGGTGTATGTGGGAATGCTACAATTACCTGTTAACTTTTCTGCGCCTCTAAAACTCTTCTAAAACATAATGACTATTGATGATTTTAAGTATTCAGTGGACAAAGCCAAACATGCAGACACGGCTGGGCCTTGAGCAGCAGGGAGCGCTGTGGCCCATCTCTGAGCCCTGTGTGCTGGGAGCCACCTGGCTCTGGTTCTCACTGGGGCTTAGCCTCTGGGTGCTCACAGGCCCCTGGGGAGCCACACCCCAAGCTTAGCTGCTACAGCTCTACCATCTCCCAAGATGTGCTTCCCAGGCAGGGGTCAGGTTCAGAGTTCAGGCTTAGGCTAGTCAGCCAGGGGTAGGGGTTGGTGTGCATGAAATGTCTTTCCCTCCCCTTGGCCTACTGGAGATAAGAAGAGAGACTTGGAGAGCCCAGCTGAGGGGCATTTAGGACACACTTCTGAGCAGGGGTTTCCACCATTGCTTGGGCTTCTTACTGCACACACTGCTGGCTCCCTGCACAGGTACCTGGAGGCCAAAGGCAGGGCTGGATAGGAGACAACCGTAGACCATGTGTGGGCCTGTTCCCTGCCCACTCTCTCTGACTCCATGTCTGTCTCCTGACTTTTAGGGTTCTGGACCAGTTGGTGGTGACTCAGACGTCTGCAGTGTCCAAGCCTGTGGGTCAGACTGTTACCATCTCCTGCACTGGAAGCAGCAGCAACATAGAGGCTGGATGTGTGTGCTGGTACCAGCAGTTCCTGGGCAGTGTCCGAAGTTCTCCTCTATGGTATTATTATGTCCCAGGGCTTCACAGATGATAAAGGAGCCAGAGGGAAGATGAAGTCTGGGACAAGAAAGATGCTGTTGACTGCCCCCTCACACTCCTCCTCCTTAGATCAGGGCTCCAGGCCCAGGTGCTGCTGTGACAGCTCTGCTGTGACCTGGATCTCAGGAAGTCAATCTCTGTCTTTCGGACAGTGCAGAGCTGTTTCTTCCAAATCTCTTCATCTGTGGACTGTGTTGATGGACCCCCACACTCTCACAAAATGTACACAGGAGAAGATTACAGGGGTGAGGCCAGGGGTCTAACCCTGCCTCACTGGAAAGTGAGGGCAGAGGTAGGAAGAGCTCCTCCACCTTCCCAAACAATAGGATGTGGCTGGTCCAAGTCTCTTTCTGCTGTGCAAACAGGACACACCCTCCCCAGGGGCCAGGTCGTGGGAACATTCCTTTAGGGAACTGAGGAGTACATGGAGGTGAAGAGATTGCAGCCTGATTATGGGCCCTGGGGTGAGGGATCCCTCCTCTTTGGAAAGGATGAGGTAGTATAAAGGCAAGAATCACAGGCAAGATGCTGACATCGCCTTTTACAGGAGCTGCAATGTGCACCAGGGCCAGCCAGTGGTGCTGTGGGCACGTGTCTGAGCCAAATGAGTGAGCCCAGGGCTGTGGACCCAGCACCTGGCTGCCGGGTTTGTGCCCTCTGCTCAGGAGTGCACTGGGCTCAGCAGCTGCCTCTTCCCAAGGCCTTCGATGTCCTCATGGCAGAAGTTCACCAGGCACATGTTCTCCAAATACAAACTCAAAAGCATAGAGGATTGAATTGTGGTTGATAGAAAGACTAAGGCAGTCAGGAGGGATGGAGAATAATCTGAAGGAAGGGTCCTGCTCCCATCAGAGTTGGCGAAGAGATGAGAAGTCTGAGTATGTTGGTCCCAACTGTGGACAGGAAAGAGAACTGAGGGCATTCCTTTCATGGTCTAGAACCCTCTCTTCCTCACCTTACGCATTCAGGGAAGAGATGACTAGACTCTGTGTCACAGGGTCTGTAGGAGGGTACATGGACCTATATTTTTTCTCTGTCCTCTGCTGGGGTTGTGAGAAGGCACACTCTCTGTGCCTCTGTGTCTTTCATTTCATGGTCCTGGGCATGGTCTTAGGTTACCTAGGCATCCTTAGTGTCAGGTACTCTGAACCAAGAGGTGACCATTACCTCCTCTGGGAGACGCAGCTACATTGGTTCCAATAATGGAGTGGTGCCAGCTCTCACAGATATTTCCCCTAAATAGTGACTCTTCATGAGACCAGGCCTCCAGGATTCCAGAGTAATGTTCTGGCTTCAACTGGGACAATGTGTCTACACAGACCATATGGACTTTAGCCCGAGGATGAGGCTGGTTGTTAATGACAGAGACCCCAAGCCTCCACAGTGCTGTGTCCCCAGGAGGAACTGAGACACCAGCTACCCTTGGGGAACTCTAATCAGACCCTCACTCCTCTGTTACTGATGTCACCATGTTATCAGCACCTCCGGGTTTGAGCTTCCTCCACAGGTCTGTTGATCCAAGTTGCTCTGTACTTCGATCCCATGAAGGCTTCAGACTGAGACACGCCTACAACACTCTTATACTCTTTCTGTGTGTCCACAGAGGCAGGACCTCCTTATCCAGGGCACAGAACCTCTCCCAAACATTGAGGGGTTGGAGTGAGACTGGTTTCAGCCACATCTTAATGGGACAGAAGTGGAGAAAGCCATAGGAGCTGGCCCAGCCCCTCAGGTCATGCACAGATCTCCAGCTAATGAGAGGGTTAGGAAGTCAGTGTATTAAATGTTGGCCATCTGTGTGCCCTGAAAACCTGCAAGAGGAAGTAGTTTCTATTTGTAGAGTTGTAATAGATGATCTAATAAACTTCTGTTGCAGCTTGCCTCATGCAGTTGAGACACAAGTCCTCTGTGAAATATTTGGAGTGAGAGGGGCTTCCCTTAACCCAACACCCCCTTTGTTAGGATTCCCAGCTGCCCCGGGTCCTGCTCTGACATCAGGAGTAACTCAGAAAAGAGAGGCAGGTCAGCCAATGGGGCTCTAATTGGGGATATATGAGTGTCAGAAAGCACAGAGGTGATTTGGCATTTCAGGGTATGTATGAAAAGCTGGCACAATCCTGTGTGATCCCTGCCAGTGGGGACACCACTCAGGGCCTCCAGGGGTCTGGGTATCAGTGTGATCACTAGACGATGCTGACCTGCCAGGACCTGGGATTCATCACCTCCCAGGCCACCTCTATCTTTGGGTCAGTTCAATATCTCCTCCACTGTTTGCTTCCACCTGGGAAAGCCCTGGGCAGGGAGGCCAGACAGATAATACAGACAGCAAGGACTTACTTTATTGCAGCAACTCAACCCCCATGGAAGTCTCTGGAGATATAAACAGACATTGGTGTGACCAGTCTCCAAAACGGAGCTTTACGGTTAGAGTCTG